>CM023533.1:70823117-70962157 GCA_013350335.1 Chimonanthus salicifolius
GATGAAGAGGGATATCACGACGCGAGTTAAGTCTGGACTTCTAAGTCCGACCCTTAACTGGCCAAACCTATGTCTGCATGGACTAAGTCCATGAGAATGGTTCACACATAGTACTTTATAAAACTTGCAGAATAATACTTAATCTAACTACGGGTTATAATAGAACTTAAGACTACACTATTTTAGATAGCAAAGTACAAGTCATACATCCAAAATTACCTTAAACTTAAACATTCATTCAAACCGTTCCAAACCATAGCAAATATTTAACTAAGTTATTACATGCCGACATCTAACTAACAAATTACATGTCCATGTAAACTTAAACAAAATATCCATAAATAAACCATTCAAATGCCCAAGCTCCTATGCTTGGTTTCCTTCGCGATCCTCGACCTTTCCCTTTTCTGTGTCATCCACTAAGGATAGAAATAGGGCTTTAGATCAACGCGCCCAGTAGGTCTTCCGATTAGGGCTACCACAAGGTTAGTATAAAAACATGCATATAACATAATAATACATGATCATCAAATCTTACAAAAACAATGCTATGTATGTATGCAAATGTAATGAGTCCCACCCCCACAAGTGTACATAGCCTCCTCTTGATGGAATTCTCATCATCATGGTACCTCCACATAGGCTGTTCGGACGCCCCGGCGGAGTGTGGACCCTCCGGTTACATAACCATCACCCCATGCCATGCATGAGATGTCAATGAATACATGCCATATGTAAATAATCTTAGCACTCAAATCCACTTTGAAACATAATAGTTTAACACATTTCTCATCAAAATTAAGATAAAAACAAAATATAAAGTGTGGTTAGAAAGGGGTGGAAACCTACTCAAAAGTCACTTAGAAATATCCGCTCTTCTTAAACCGTCACCCATTTGCAATTGCGCACCGCTCAAGAAGTCCCGCTACCTTGTTTATATAACAACAAGTCAAGACAATATCCTTTTGATTTCCACTTAAGTCCAAAAAACCACTTTGTGGGGTTCGGGCATACACCATGGCCGAACCTCACCCACTTAATTTGGGTCCCTCTTTGGTTTTAACCAAACCCTTTCAAGTAATCATTTAAAAACTCTAAATCCACCAAATATAACTTTGTGGGGTTCGGCCATACACCATGGCCGAACCTCACTAATTTTGTTTTGGTTCCTCCTTTGGATTCTTAAGCCCGAACACACAATTCCATTGATCTACCCATTTACACATTAACCATCTAACCACATAATAACTTAAGTCCAACAAATCCACCTTAGTGGGGTTCAGCCATACAACATGGCCGAACCTCACCATCATAAATTTTGGTCTTTTAGTCCTTTTTAAATTAAGTCCAATTGCCAATCCAAGTGACCTCATTTAAAACTCAACCATAGAATACATAAACCAACCATTCCTCATGGGGTTCGGCCATTCACCATGGTCGAACCCATGATCTTGCATTTTTTACTCTTATTTACATTTTATGCCATTGATCATTCTATGGCTAACCATTCCATCAAAAATATGCCTAGGTTAAACAATAACCCACCAAATACCTCTTAGTGGGGTTCGGCCATACAACATGGCCGAACCACACAATCTTAGGTTTGGTCCCTCTTTCATGTCCTTTGTTCTTTTAATTTAGATGTAAGATCATGAACTCTTGATTCCTTAATCTAAAGCATGGACCATTAATAATTTCCAACCATGCTCTTAACTCCAATTAACCCATAAAAATGGTCCATGGGGTTCGGCCATCCCAAGTAGCAGAAACCTATGATCCATAATATTCCCTTTTAAACATCAATAACCATGATTTAGACCCTTGATAGGTTCGGCCATACAATGGCCGGATCATGTTCCCTTAACCAATTATTTAACAAGGGTTTATAGTGCACTTACCAATACCGCGACTCCTCCGGTTCTTTCACTCCTTCCTTTCTTCCTTCTTGATCTTTAGGCCAAGACTGACCTTGCTGTAAACCCCTTTGTTCTAAGTCCACTTTGTCTTTGAGAGAAGAAACAGCCTTGAGAGAGAGATAGAGTTCGGCCAAATTATGTCGGTTTGAGAGAGAATCGGCTCTAGTGAGAGGGAGAGGTGTTTGGGATGTAAACTCTAAGTTCTTTTTTCTCTCTTGTCTTTGTGAGTGGTCGGCTAAGAGAGGGTGAGGGAGAGAGATAGCCAAGTGGGAGAGGGAGAGTTGAGCCTTGTTTGAATTTGAAAATTAAACCATAACCATCTCCATTATCTCTCCAACGTGTGCCTTTGAATTTGAAATAAACCAATACTCCTCCATTTGTTTGAATTTGAAAATTAAACCATAACCATCTCCATTATCTCTCCATCATGTGCCTTGCCTTTGTATTCGAAATAAACCAATACTCCTCCATTTGTTTGAATTTAAAAATTAACCAACACTCCCAACCTTTCTAGCGTGTATCCTTGTTGAATTTGAAACAACAAACCACCTTCATTTGTTTGAATTTGAAATAAACCAACACTCTTCCATCTCTCCAACGTATATCTTTGTTTTGAATTTGAAATGTGTCACCAAAACTTCAATCTCTCCAACGTGTATCATTGTTTTGAATTTGAATTAAACATAAGTCCTCCATCTCATTTGTTTGAATTTCAAATATAAAACTGTCCACCCCATTTGCTTGAATTTCAAATGTAAAACCGTCCACCCCATTTGTTTTGAATTTGAATTTTAAACCTCCTTCATCTCTCCAATGTATAACCATTGCTTGAATTTGAAATTGAAATGTAAACCGTCCACATTCAGCTCATTCAACTCACCATTTTAATTTAATTCCAATCAACTCAACTCACTCGGTGGTCAACCAAGTCAAACACGACCCATTGGGTCCCAATTGGATATTTTGACCCAATTAACAATTTTTGACCCAATTACCAATCTTGACCCAATTGAATACATCTTACCCAATTATTCCAATTGCAACCATATCCACAATCCGTTGGGTCTTAATTGGGCAATCGACCCAACCCTTTACCCATCTAAGGTCCATATCCAATAATTCACAAATTAAATGACAAATTTCATAAATATTAATAACATGAAATTCCAAAGTGTTACAAGTCTGGGGGAACTTGTGTTCTAGACAGACACATTCCGAAAACAAAAACTCGACTCTCTACGTGCATGACTTCTATCCAATTCTTTAACGTCTGCTGGTCACAAAGACAAAGATGGATGACAGATACTGAAAAAAAAAAAAATTGAAGGGGTCTCAGTTTTAAACTTACTCTCCCGTAAGAGATTTTTATGAAAATGACTCATGATGACCTTAGTACCCCCAAAGTCGAATGAACATTGTCCTCAATGTTCCTTGATCTACACTGGCTAGGTGTAAATGAAGAAATATCTTAGAAAACGAACAATCAGGATTTAGAGGTACCTTGGGAGGATGAATAACTAACTCCTAGGCTAGACTGACTCAATGAAAGACTACAACTAGACTCAATAGAAAAAAAAAACTAGACACTGACGACTCATACCAACTCAGAAATAGACAGATAGGTCGGTGGGTCTGGGTAAAAAAAGATGAATGGTTAAGGGTGGATGGGTTTGGATAGATGGATATGTTAATGGAAGGAATTGGATGTGCAAATCAGTTTTGGTAAATTGGATCAATGAGTAGAACTTCGTCGTTTTCTTCTCGATTGTGAAACTCTAGGAATGGTTTTAATCGATGAGCACTGACTTTGAAAAGATGATTATTCCTAGGATGTTTGATCTCAACAACTCCATGTGGATAGACAAAATGAACAATGTATGGAACAATCCATTTTGATTTTAATTTATAGGAATATGTGCAACCGAGAATTGTACAACAGAACCTTTCGACCAACAGTGAACATTTTCCGGAGAATGTGTTTGTCATAAAATTTTCATTCGGTCTTTATATTTCTTTCAACTCAGCCAGTTGAAGCTTTTTGAGTTGTCTAGCCGAGTCTAGAGCAAATTGAAACGCTTGATAACCCAATAGACTTTGTGTTTTATTTCGACTGGAAGATAACTGTAACATCCTGGATTTTTCAATGCATTAATATATTGGATTCTGTCGATTTTAATTGTTAAATTTGTTGAATTTAAGATTATGGATGGAATGGACCTTAGATGGGTAAGGAATTGGGGCAATTAAGACCCAACGGGTCATGGATAGAGTTTGAATGAATGTAAGTGGGTAAGTGAAATTAAATGGGTCAATTACGTAATTGGGACCCAATGGGTCAAGATGAATTGGTTTTTAAGGTAAATGGGTAGGATTAAACTAATTGGGTCAAGTACCCAATTAAGACCCAAATCCACCTCATCAAGTGAGGTGGTATGTGAGTGACATGGTCAAGTGGGACCCAAATCCACCTCATTAAGTGAGGTGGCAAATGGTTAAGGTAACCTACATGGTCGGCTAAGCCATGGTGGACTTGGTCAACCATGGGTGAGTTCAAAGGTGGTGAGTTGAATTACATTGGGTTGGAAATTAAAAATCACCTGAGTTATATGGAAATGAGTTCAAGAAGAATTAAGTGAGTTAAAGTGAGTATGGAGTGAGCTGAGTTGCACGGAAGAGGAAAAGGCTCTCAGTGAGTCAAAGGGGGAGATTGAGGGTTTCCATGTTCCATCTCATGGAAACCCTAGACCCCAATGTTGGGAAGACCATAGCTTAAGCCATGTGCCTCCTTGGTTAAACCAAGGGACACATGGGAAAGACCAAGGAGTAATGAGGGTAGGTGAGGGAGGCTAAGGCAAATTTCAAAAGGACACACATCAACCCCTTTGGCCAATTTCCGTCCCTTTGAAATAGGGAATTTTCCATCTCTCTCTCCCTCTCTCAACCTACAACCCTTTGGCCAATCCTCTCTCCCTCACTCTTGAGCAAAAAATCCTCATCTCCACTTCTATCTCTCATCTCTCTCTCCCTCTCTCAACTACCTTAGCCGAATGCTCCATTGAAGATCAAGGAGGTTCTCATCTCTCTCATTCCCATTTTCGGCTCTAGACTTAGAGAAAACGAAGAACAAAGGAGGAAGAAGAAGCCACTAAGGAAGGAAAAGGACTAAGGAAGAATTCAGAGAAAAAGAATGAACGAGACGCAGAAAAGGTAAGGTTTATGTTTCACGGTATTAAATTTAAGAAAATAAGGGAACCATGGTTTCGGCTATGGAATGGCCGAAACCATGGGGTCCACATTTGATTGAGATATTTGGGCGACCAACTGGTTATAAGACCATGGATTTGAAATCCATTCAAGAATGGTTAAACGTTTGGAATAAAAAGAAAAGACCCTAACCTTGTTTGGTGGGTAAGATAAAGTTGTAAAAAATTAGTTATGATGATGATGACTATGTTTATACATGATTAAAGGATGAATTTTATGAAGAAGGGCCGAGCCAAAACATCAAACAATTAAGGACTTAATACATGTTTAAAATGGATAAGGATGATAGCAAACAACCAAGGGTTACATTGTCTGCGGACTGCTATCACAGTCAGCAGACGGG
This sequence comes from Chimonanthus salicifolius, assembly GCA_013350335.1. Taxonomy (NCBI): domain Eukaryota; kingdom Viridiplantae; phylum Streptophyta; class Magnoliopsida; order Laurales; family Calycanthaceae; genus Chimonanthus; species Chimonanthus salicifolius. Next base: position 70,828,641 of record CM023533.1, read on the forward strand.
TTTATGATGTCAGCAGGACTGGTTTCGACCTTCCGCGGACGGGTAACAGACAAAAATTATATGTTGTCTGCGGACGGGTTACACTCTCTGTGGGACGGGTGTCTACCATCTGCAGGACATATTTTTATCATCCGCGGATGGGTGTGGACCGTCTTCAGGAAGGGTAACGGGTGTGGACCGTCCTCAGGAAGGGTAACTGGTGTGGACCGTCCGCAAAATGGGTAATGGACTGGGTGTTGTCTGCGGACGGGTTACTCTCTCTGTGGGATGGGTGTCTACCATCCGCGGGAAGGGTTTTTATCGTCCGCGGACGGGTGTAGACCGTCCGCAAGACCGGTAACGAGTGTGGACTGTCTGCGGGTAGCGAACAGCGGGTAACGGACCACGACTGTGCACTGTCTACGGACGGGTAACAGACTTGAGTATAGTGCTGTCTACAGACGGATTACAGTCTGTAGGACGGGTTTCTGCCGTCGGTGGGATGGGTTTCTACGGTCCGTGGACAGGTTTCTGTCGTCAGCAAGATGGGGCAGCAGACGGGTAATCGACCGAATTTTAAAAGTGAAATTTTAATATAATTTTTCCAGATTGTTTAAAATGAGTAAAGGATGATGAAAATTGATTGGTAATTAAATTAACATATGTGTGTGATGAATTCGTTAAGGTAACGGGATTTCACAAACAGGTGTACGATCGACTTTGACGTGATCGGTGATCTATATCTTCACGAAAACATCAAGGATTCAATACTCGGACGTTGGTAGGATTCCTACCTTATTGAAATACATGTGGATTTTATATGGTTTTGTACGTTTCAACATGATGATTACTTTGAATTATGAAATATATATGTATAGGGACTATTTCCAATAATAGATTGTAATTTGAAAGAAATGGCATCTTTGCACGTAGCATCTCATGCATGCATGGGAGGGAACATATGAGAGGAGTCCACGCTCCATTCGGGGTATCCGATAAACAAATGTGGGGAGGGATCCGTATTGATTCCGATTGACATACGGGAAATGATACATGATGTTTGAAATGAAAGAGGAGTCCACGCTCCATTCGGTGGGACCGATTAACATACGTGGGGAGAGATGTATGATGTTTGAAATGTAAAAAGAGTCCACGCTCCATTCAGTGGGACCGATTAACACACATAGGGAGAAATGCATGATGTTTAAAAAGGAAGTGGGTGGGAGATCATTGGCATTACATCGGCATGATTTGATATGAGTATCATGCACTGTTTTAATGCTACAAAAGGTTTTATAAGTATGATATGTTTTTCTATATTAATTTTATACTAATCCCATGTATGACCCTACTTGGAACTCCTACTGGGCGCGTTGACTAACGCCCTACTTCTACCTTAGATGATGGTACAGGGAATGGAACGGGTGATGGACGTGAAAGAAGCCAAGCGTAGGAGCTTGGATAGTTTATGCTTATTTTATTTAAGCTTTATTTTGGACAATGTAATTTGAGATAATTGCATTCTGGGACTGTAATAACTTAAATATTATCTTGCTGTGGTTTGACGTTACATTTGGATAATTAAGTTCAATTTATTATATGGTGATTGGTTTCCTTGCTAATTAATGGATAGGGATAGTAATTCAATCATACGATAATTTTGTAATGGGTTTATTCTGCAAGTATAACTTTAATGCGTGTGAACTATTTTAGTGGACTCGGTCCACGTACACATATCGTTGGCCAGTTAAGGGTCGGGCTTTGGAAGCTCGGACTTAGATCGCGTCATGGCGTCCCGCTCTCTCTCACTCTTCATTTATTTATAAAAAAAAAAATAGACTCTGATTTTCGGTGAGTGAAAAAGGGCGAGGCGAGCCTTGCCATACACTAAGCGATAAGGTGACATTCTTATGGGTGTCTTGAACGCTGTTCAATATGCCCATAGTGCCTCAGGGATTCTGGAAGACCAGTCTTTCCAAGATGGGTTGACTGTCTTCTCAAGAATATGCTTAATTTCTCTATTCGATATTTCCACATGTCCGTTTGTTTGTGGGTGATAGGGAGTACAAATTTGTGAATCATCCATATGATTTTATCAATTTTTCGAACGGGTGATTAAAAAAGTGCTTGCCACCATCACTGATGACAGTTCGTTGAACACCAAATCTAGAGAAAGATGTTTTCTTAATGGGTGACAACTTTGTGATCATTGGTTTTGCATGGTACCGCTTCTACCCACTTTGATACATAGTCAACACCTACGAAGATATATAGATTGCCAAAAGAATTAGGGAAGGTCCCATAAAATTAATGCCCCAAACATCAAAAAGTTCAACTATTAAGATTGGGTTTGAAGGCATCATGTTTCGGCGGCATAAACTTCCTAGTTTTTGACATCTATCACATGAAATACAAAAGGTATGGGTGCCATGAAACATTGACGGCCAGTAAAATCCACACTGCAATATGTTTACAGTTGTCTTTTTAGCACTAATGTGGCCTCCATAGGCTTGATCATGATAGAAACTTATGACACTTTGTTTTTCCTCTTCAAGGACACAACAACGAATAGTTTGGTCCACACAATGTTTAAACAGATATGGATCATCCCAGATGAAATTTTTGACCATGTGCCAGAAACATAGCTCTATCTTGTTTAGTCCAATGCAGAGGCATTTGGATAGTTACAAGATAATTGACAATATCCGCAAACCATGATACTTGGGAAAAAAGACATGAGTTGCTCATCAAGGAAGGATTCAGTAATAGGACGATTGTCTTCAGTGAACTCAGTTACAAATCTAGACAAATGGTCAGCTACCACATTTTCGGAACCTTTCTTGTCCTTGATTTCAATGTCTTTCTTGTCCTTGATTTCAATGTCAAATTCTTGTTGCAAAAGTATCCATCGGATCAGTGGAGCCTTAGCATATTTTTTTCAAAGAAGATAGTTGAGTACAGCATGATTTGAGTAGATGATGACCTTCGAACCTACTAGGCAAGATCGAAATTTGTCTAGTGCAAATACGACAGCTAACAGTTCTTTTTCCGTAGTGGAGTAATGAAGTTGAGCGTCATTCAATGTCTTGATAGCATAATAGATAACATGAGGCAATCTGTTCATTTTTTATTCTAACACGGTTCCTACTGCATAGTCAGAGGCAACGCACATGATTTCAAAAGGGTACAGACCAATTACGTGGCTATATGATTGGAGTAGAAGTTAAAGCAATTTTCAATTTATCAATGGTATGACACATTTTTCATCAAAATTGAAAATGATATCCTTGGTCAGTAGTCCATAGAGAGGTCGCGATATGTCACTAAATCCTTTGATAAACCTTTTGTAAAATCCAGCATGACCTAAGAATGACCTAATCTGTTTAACAGTTTGTGCTTTTGGCAAATTAGAGATCAGGTGAACTTTGGCTTTCTCTAATTGAATTCCTTTTTTTGAGATGATGTGCCCTAGTATTATGCCTGATTTCACCATAAAGTGGCATTTTTTCCAATTGAGTATGAAGTTCTTTTCTTTGCATCTGACTAACACAAAAGTTAGATGGTGCAGGTACTGGTCAAAAGTTGATCCAAATACTGAGAAATGGTCCATGAAAACTTCAAGGAAACGTTCTACCATGTCGAAGAAAATACTGACCATGCACCGCTGAAAGGTGGCAAGTGCATTACACAGTCCGAAAGGCATACGACGATAGGCAAACGTACCGAATGGACAGATGAATGTTGTCTTCTCCTAATCCTCAAAAGCAACATATATTTGGTTATGGCTAGAACAACCATCAAGAAAATAATAGAATGCATGACACGCCAAACGTTCGGGCATTTGATGAATGAAAGGAAGAGGGAACTGATCCTTACGAGTGGCAGTGTTTAGTTTTCGATAATCAGTGCAAACTCTCCAACCCGTTTGAGTGATTGTTAAAACTAACTCGTTTTCCTCATTTTTTATTACTGTCACACCAGACTTTTTTGGGACAACTTGGATTGGATTTACCCATGCACTGCCAGAAATTGGGTAAATAATTCCAGGTTCGAGAAGTTTCAAAATTTCGGCACTCACTATATCCTGCATTGCAGGATTTAACTGTTTATGTGGTTCTCTAGATGTGTTGGAATTTTCTTCCAAGTGAATTTTGTGCATGACCACATAAGGGCTAATTCCTTTGAGATAGGCAATGGACCATCCTATAGTTTCACGATAATCTATTAAAACAGCCAGGAGTCTAGACTCCTGCTTAGAAGTTAAGTCTAAAGCTATGATAATTGGCAATGTATTTGAAGGTCCAAGATATGAATATTTGAGAGTCTCAGGAAGAGTTTTGAGTTCTAATTCTGGTGGTTTCTCGACAGATGTAACTGAAACAGATTGACTGACAAAAAATGGTTCAGATTTGGTGATAACATTCACTTTATTTAAATTGAAATCCTTATCTGAAATAGACAATGATTTTTCAAACTGATCATTGCAAATGGTGATAACTCTTAATTAAGTTAACCTCGCATGGATTATCCGTGCAGAGAAGTTGTTGATATAGGCCAAAAAACATTGAGTTCAGTTGTCAAGTCTCCAAATTATAATCTAAGTATACCATTTTGGCAATTGATCGTAGCTTTTGCAGTGGCGAAAAATGGTCGTCCAAGAACGACTGCGATATGCCCATTGTCGTGCTGAGTTGGTTGTGTATCCATTACCACAAAATCTACAGGGAAGTAGAAACTGTCGACTTTAACTAGAACGTCTTCTATCACACATCTTTGAACTTTTATACACCGGTTGGCTAACTGTAAGGTGATAGAAGTGGGTTTCAATTCTCCTAAATCTAATTGCTCATAAAGATAATATGGTAATAGACTGACACTAGTTCCAAGATCTAATAAGGCCCTGTCAATTGTGTATGTACCAATTGTACAAGTAATAGTTGGACATCCAAGATCCTTATGTTTGTTGGACAAGTGCACTTGCATTTTCTGCTAGAAAAGCCTTTGTGGGAACATTAATTCTCCATTTTACCGTACATAGGTCCTTGAGAAATTTGGCATACGAAGGTACCTAATTGATGGCATCCAATAGAGGCATATTGATGCTGACATGTTTAAACACCTCTTGTATGTCACCATAATGTATCTTTTGTTTTACAGATAGCCTAGGAGGGTATGGAGCCCTAGGTGAAAATATTTTCTTAGCAGAGAAATCCGATGAATTTTGGACAAGGGATGAACTCAGTGAGTTATCCGGTTGCTTTGATTGATGATTGATTTGTTCTTTAGGCATTTCCACTTTATTGTCTACCTATTTCCCTGATCTCAAGGTAGTAATTGATTTAACATCATCTGGTTTGGATGATGAAACCTCATACTGTCCCTTAGGATTTAGAATAGGTTTGACTGGGAAATATGCCTTTTTCCCAATCACCAATAGAAGTAGCCAATTGTCCAAGTTGTTTTTCAACCTTGTGCATAGCTTGCTAGGTAGATTGCATGAATTGCTGTAACGTATCCTCAATCGAAGATTTACGTTGTTGTGAAGGATTAGACTGATAAGATTAATTTGGCTGGAGTGGATGATAAGGTTGATTTTGAGGTGATGGGTGATATGTTTGATTTTGGTATGGCTGATTTGGCTGACTTTAATATTGAGGAGGATTTTGATTCATTGGAGATTGATTCTGACGCCAAGAGAAATTGGGATGATTTCGCGAATGGGGTCTTTGCTATCTTCCAAAATTATTAAGTGCATTAACTTGTTTAGTTGAACACTTAGAATTTGATCCTAGGGAAGAACAATTTTGGGCATTGTGTCCTGCACTAGAACACATAGCACAAAATTCAGCATTCGCTGTTATTGATGGATTCATCGGCTGAGTCATCACTAATGAGTCAACATTTTTCGTTATGTTCGCGATTGCTATCTTAATGTCAAAGTCACTACTAACTTCGTACAAATCCCCTTTTTTGAGGTTTGCGGTAAATTAGTTTTTTTTAGTGAAATGCCATCATTGAGAATTCTCCGCAAATGTTTCCAGAAATGTCCATCCATTGTTCTCAGATAGCTTCAAAAAGTCCCCATTTTTCATGGACTCGACCATTTGACGGGTTGATGTAGTTAAACCATTATAGAAAAATTGGACAAGTCTCCACATTTCAAAGTCATGTTGGGGGCATTTTGTTAATAAATCTTTGAATCTATCCCATGCTTCACATAATTTTTCACCCTTCTTCTGATTGAAGTTTATCACTTTTTTCTTGAGGGCGCTTGTTACTTATACTGGGAAAAATGTATTAAAAAATTTATTAGCTAGCTTATCCCAAGTGGTGATGGTATTTGCAGGTAAAGAATTTAACTAAGATTTCACTTTTTCTTTGAGAGAAAGGAAATAATCAAAGTCGAATAGATTCATTATTGATTCCTTGAATTTTAATTGTGGCGCAGATATCTAAGAATTGTTTGACATGGAGGTATGGATCTTCTCTATCAAGACCATGAAAAGCTGGTAGAAGATGTAAAAGTGTTGGCTTAAGTTCAAAGGTAACATTGGTTGCAGGTATGATTATACCTAATGGAGTGTTAAGTGTGACTGGTGAGAAGTAGTCTTGGAGAGTTTTCTCCAAAACTTCTTCTGCCATGGGTGAAGATGGTAGTGAAGAAAAAGTTGATGATGAAGAAGTAAATGGAGATGATGCTGATGGCGAGCTAAGTGGATTGCCTATCTCTATGACTGATCTAGACTGAGCTCCGGACGCAACAATCGATGTACTGGTGGGAAGTGCAACTCTAACCAAGTGATTGGTGGAGTCACGTGACCAGTTAAGGATACACAGACACGATTATTCACGCTCAAACAAAATCACACAAGAAATGCCTAAATCTAGATTTGAATTGCACTATTGCAATCAAATTTTAATTTTACTAATAAGATCCTAAAGATTGTCTCTAGACTTGCTCCTATTTTTTTTTATCCAAACAATCTAAGTCTCCAATGAGAGTTCACCCACAATCCTGGCCAAGTAAGTTCCCAAGTAAGTGGAGGAGCACTTGGCAATCTACTTATATTCCATATATCCTAAAGTTGTTTATACCTTGGTGACAAAACTAATCCTAGACACCATGATTGAATATGAACTAGTCATTGGTTCCAAAAATTGATTTGAATTGAAAAGGTTCGTAATGAGCATAACCCTAAAAATCTAGCCTTATGGTTCCTTAATTGATTTTATTAGGAAATGCATGAACCATTTTACTATCTTGTTTGCTAGATATTGTGAATGCAATCCTACTTTACCACACAAACATCAAGCCAATACGCAAAACAATAATAAAGCAATTATAACTAATGCATGAATCTAGCATCCTAATATGCATGAGCAATTTAATGTGCAATTGAATAAAAAAAACCTTAAAAATTCTATATGAAAATTAAAAGAAGCATAGGCACTCACCTTAGCCTAGCATGCATGTTTCCAGCAGTTTTAAGCACACATTTTAAAAATCCTGCATAACAAAACAAACAAACTTTGGTGTAGAGTCTAAATCAAAGAATGCATGATCCTAAACTAAATAATGTTTTCCTAAAACTAGAACTACTGAAAGAAATATATGATTCAAAATCCTAAAACATAATTTTAATCAAGATGAGGCTAAGAAAATTAAATTTAATATTCACCAATTTGATTCCAAGATTTTATTTGATTAGATTCACAAGTTAAATAAGATTTTCTAAATCTAGAAAACTTCTAAGTTTTTGTATTTTCTAAAATCGGATGGTTTCCAAAAATTGATTTTCTAAAAATAGAAAATTTCTAAAAATACATTTTTTTCCAAAATAAAACAGATTTTCAAGATCAATACATATTTGTAAAAATAAGAAACAAACAATTAGAAAATTTCCAAAAATAGAAAATTCTAAATATGGCAGTTTCAAAGGTTAAAAAATCTTCAAAAATAGATTTAATAAAAAAATTGACATTTTCCAAAATCTCTTATTAAGGGAAGCTTTCTAAAATTGGAACTTTCCAAAAAATAAAAAAGTTTCCAATTTTAAAGAGTTGCCAAAAATAGAAATGTTCCAAAAATAGAAATATTTCAAAAATTACATAATTTTTAAATTGTACATATTTTAATTTTGATTTCTTGGGCAACGACGCCAAAAACTTATTGATATTTTAAATTTGTAAATCTCGCAAGCATACGAACCATTTGTTAGTATAGCATATGAGTACGAGGTCGAATATATAATAATCCGACCTTAATTAGAAAATGACAAAATTTTAGAACCATCAATTCAACTTGGTGACCGACTAACATGATATAGTACAGAAAGAACTGTAATGGTCCGGAATTTGTAAATTAATATATAGGTGGATATTATTTATTTTAATGATGGAAATTGGGAAAATTGATGGAATAAATGGTAAATGGGCCAAAATTTGGACAAAGGCCCAAGTATGGCCCAATAGACTATGGATTGGATTTAAATTCATTTAAGGGGTCAATGATGGTCAATTGGGTCAAGGATGGTCAAATTGGGCCCAATACCCACTTGGGATCCAATGGATCAAGATAGTGTCAGTTCTAAGGTAATTGGGTTGGAGGTAAATGTAATTGGGCCATGGGCCCAATGGTGATCCAATAAGTGGGAATGAATTGAGTGGGTTTAAATCACCCAAGTTAATTTGAATTAGGCCAAGGTTATGTGGCCAATTGGGACCCACCTCCACCTCACCAAATGAGGTAGCATGTGGACCAAGGATTGGTGGGGGCCGGCCATCATGGTTGAATTGGTCAACCATGGGTGCATGTATGAAGGCAATTTAAATAAATGGAATTAAGTAAATGGGAATTAAATTAACCTAATTATTTATTTAATTAAATGTTTAAGTTATCCAAAAAGGGTGGTCAAATGGTCAAATGGGAAGACCCAAATCATCTTACCCTAAGACAAAAAAAAATAAAAAAAACCTTGGGTGGTGGTTATCCCAACCACCACCATAAAGCATGATAAATATCTTAGTTGGTGGGAGGAGTTAAGGTGGAGTGTAAGTTACATTACCCAATGAGATAAACTTTATCTTATTTTCTCCCTCTTTTTCCATCAACTCTTCTCCTCTCTCCCTCCCTTACACTCTCATGGCCGTCCCCTACATCCAAGGAAAAGAGAAGAAGAAAACCAAGAAGAAAAGAATAAGAGAAGAAGAGAAAAAAGGGCTAAGCATGGGCCCTCCACCTCAAGGCCAAGGAAGCTAGACATCTCTTTATCCTCTCTTCTCTCTCTCTCTCAAATCAAACCCTACTATGGCCGAACCCAAGTTTGGAGGTTGTCACCATTGATCAAGCATCCTAGCCGACCAGCAAAGGAGAGGAAGAAGAAAGGAGGCCAAGGAGTCCGACGGGAGCAAAGAAAGTCGGAGGAGACAACGGATTGTAAGTATTTTCTAAAGCAAGAGATTTGGATTTTTCTTAGCATTTTAAGAGGCTATGAAATCCATTTCTTGGATTTAGAGGTGGCCAAATCATGGCCTTGGATCTCAAATCCATCAAATGAAGGGAGGAAAGATGGGCCAACCTTAAAGGGGTAAATTAGGGTTAAGAAAAAAAAAATGCATTAAGGACATTGGTATTAAGAATTGTTTTAAGCATGGATGTGTGTAAGATTTGAAGGAAAACATGGGCCATAGGGTTCGGCCATGTAGTATGGCCGAACCCCATGGTAGAGAATTGATTAATTTATTAGGGCTTATAACAATGGAAGCATGGAGAATGATTTAGGGTTTTGAGTTGATAATGATTAAATGTAGGTAATTTTTGAAGAGGTTTTTTATGATGGAATCCATAGATGAATGTAAATGTTTTTATGGTCTAAAATGGTATCAATGGATAATGAACCCTATGGTGATGTTTAATAATTTTAATGGGGGTGGAAAGATGGAATGATGATGGATGTAAAAGAAGGGAGAAATAAATGGAAAATGTTGGTGGTGTTGATGGACCAAAATGGACCTAATGTCGTTAGTTGTAATGGGAGTGTGGCTAAGTTAATAGACTTTAATGTGATTAAGGATGATGATTCAAATGTGTAAATAGGCCAAAGAAAGAATGGGGTAAAGACATCATGGGTTCGGCCATGGTGTATGGCCGAACCCATGACCCATTTGTGGGTAAGCTTATGGATTAAATTTGGTATTATGCATGTGAGAAATGAATGAGGATTAGAGTGTTTAAATGACTGATTTCTAGTGTTGTTATGTCATGGTTAATGAGACATCAATGGACCCATGTTGTGAACCAATTAAGGACTAAGATTAAGGTGTATGCATATGGATTAATTAATGGGGATTAGATTAAGTAAATGGCTATTTTTTTAGTAATTTTTATGTCATGGTTGAAGGGTCATGAATGGATCCAAGTCTATGATCAATTATGCACTTAATTAGGCATGGATGAATGAGTGATTAACCATGGAAAAGAGGTAGTGGCAAAACCGTAATTATGGGCCAAAAATGAAGGACCATGGGTTCGGCCATGTACCATGGCCGAACCCCATGGGGGATGAACTTGGACTTGGACGTTTTTATGATGACCTTAGGTGTGTTTTATGAAACCTAGGGTGGCTGGATTTTAAACTCACAAATTAAAATATCTAATGGATTAAATGGGACCCACAAAACCTAAATAGTGACCGATTATTCATATGGACTTAAAATTATTAATGGGCTTAGAAATAGTTAAAAATATGGACTGATTTGGTAATGTATAAATAAGGTACCGGACATCGCAAACAGTGCGTGATCGGCAACCGGATCCGGGAATGGAAAAACGTAAAGACACTAGTCGGTATTCGGTAGGATTCCTACCTTTTTGTAAGCCGCGGATTATGTGTATGTGATGGTTTCCATGATTTATTTCGGTAATTATATGATTTATTTTAAGATGGATTTTAATGCTATGGATTATATTTTGATGCTATGAATTATGAATTAAGGATATGAATTATATATATTACATAGCATAATGCACTTACATCTCATGCTCCGACGGGGCGACCGAGAAACAGACATGGGGATAGTTTGATATACTATAACCGGAGTCCATGCTCCGTCGGGGCGACCGAGAAGCAAACATGGGGATACCTTGATGAGGCCTTGCCGTCAAGGGGGATATGACATTGTATGATGGTATGGATGATGGGTGGGACACATGACATAGGCACCAATGTCATGGCATTCATTTTATGGGTTTTATTATATTGTTATCGGTATGCTTGTTATCACTAATCCATGTGCTAGCTCTACTCGGAGTCCTACTGGCAACGTTGTCTAACGCCCTACTTCTACCCTAGCTGATGACACAGGAGATGTCGAAAGCGAAGGACGAGACGGGAGCCAAGCTGAGGAGCTTGGGAAGGCGGGCTAGATAGTTTACTAATGTTTATTTTGGATAATGTAATTTGAAGTAGCTTAACTTGTCGGAAATGTAATAATTTAGATTACTTGCGTTGTTTTGGAAATTACTTTGGACATTATGATTTGGAGGATGTTTGGTGATTGAATAAATGCAGCTTCCCTGCTATCTAAGAATTTGTAGGTTAGACTCTAGTATAATTTTCCTCACTTGGTTTAAATGTTCCCCGATGCTTACTTCTACGTGTGAACAGTTCTCCGTGGACTTAGTTCCACGCACACGTAGGGTTGGCCAGTTAAGGGACGGGCTTTAGAAGCTCAGACTTAACTCGCGTCGTGACGTCCGCGCCCTTTGTCACTCTTTACTTAAAAAAAAAGAGACTCTGATTTTGGTGAAAAGGGGCGGGCGTTACAAGAACTCCTAGAAAAGGTATTGTATGACCCAATTGGAACTCGTTTGCTCAGTGGTCTAGCCCGAGAAAGTTCGAAGGGCATTTTGGACATTTCATAATGTCATTTGTTGTACTGTGAAAAGTCATGAATAATCTCTTCAAAACTATCAGAGTGTACGAGACCACTCAAATGTCCAATTTGGAAATCGAGAATTTCACACACTCTACGTATTTGAGTACTCTAAACAACGGGATTTCTGAATTTTCTAACATATACCCGAAATACGATGCTTAGACGTGATTTATCTAAATACCCCAGTTTGACAAATACCCTATATTCCGAAATTAGTAGACTTGGATCATAGTCAATCTATGTTTTAAGTAAAGTTTTGGCATTTTTCGAAAATTCATTTGAGCGTTTGAAACACTAGAAAATAGGTTTCAAAGTTTAATGAAACTTAGACCACCGATTTTCGATGAAACGTTATTTTTGTAAAAATAGAGGATTTTTGGAAACTAATATTTTACCAACCTAGCTAAAACGCTTCTTCTCAATGCGATAGTGGTTTTATATTTTATCAATTTTACCACTAAATATCTCAACTTTTAAGTGCTTGAAAAGAGGAAGAAAAGTTAGAGTTTTAAACCCATTTTTGGAAATAAAAATGCTAAGGTAAATCGTGCCGAAACTCACCGACATGTAACGCCCCGCTTTTTTTTCACTCGCCAAAAATCAATCTATTTTTTTTTTTTTTGAAATAAAGAGTGAGAGAGAGCGGGACGCCACGATGCGAATTAAATCCGAGCTTCCAAAGCCCGGCCCTTAACTGGCCAACCATACATGTGTGTGGACTAACACCACTACAATGGTTCACACATATTAAGGCTATATTTGCGGAATAAACGTAATGCAAAATTATTATAGAGTTACTATTCCTATCCATTTTTTAATCAAGGAAGTCCATCACATTAAATAACTTAAGTTCCAATGTCCAAAATAACACAAACCATAGCAAGATAGTTCTAAGTTATTACGGTCCCCAAAATGCGAATAACTCAAATTACATTGTCCGAAATAAAAATGTAAATAAAGCAAGTCTAAATTATCCAAGCTCCTAAGCTTGGCTCCTTTCGTATCCTTTTTTCTGTCCATTCCCTGTGTCATCATCTAAGGTAGAAGTAGGGCGTTAGTCAACCCGCCCAGTAGTTATTCCGAGTATGGTCAAACACATGGATTGTAACGTCCCGCCCTTTTTGTAAGGGCCCGGAATTTTTAAATTAATAAAAATTTGGATATAAGTTAATTTAATGATGAAAATTGGGAAATTGGTGGGATAAAAGGTAATGGGCCAAAATTTGGACAAAGGCCCAAGTATGGCCCAATAGACTAATGCTTGGATTTAAATTTATTTAAATGGTTAATGAGGGTTAAATGGGTCAAGAATGGTCAAATTGGGTCAAATATCCATTTGGGACCCAATGGGTCAAGATGGTTGTGCTCTAAGGTAAATGGGCTAGATGGAAATGTAATTGGGCCATGGGCCCAATGAGGATCCATTTAGAGTGAATTCAATGAAATTAAATCACCTAAGTGGTTTAAAAAAAAAAAAATTAAACCAAGATGGTGTGGCCAAGTGGGACCCACCTCCACCACATCAAGTGAGGTGGCGTGTGGGTCAATGTTTGGTGGGGCCGACCACCATGGTTGATTTGGTCAACCTTGGGTGGAATAATGGAATTAGGTTAAGTATAATGAGTTAACCTAAGGTGATTAAATAAATAAATGGGAATTAAAGTAACTAAAATATCTAAATATTAAATGATTAAAATTATAAAAATGAAGTGGTCAAATGGGAGACCAAGCTACCCCACTTCAAATGAGAAAAAACGTTGGGCTTGGGTGGTGGTTTGGATAACCACCACCATAAAGCAAATAAAATATCTAAAAAAAAAAATATCTTAAGGTTGGTGGGATCATTAAATTAAAGTGAAAAATGGAGATAAGTCTTATTGGTTATCTCATTCTCATTTTTTCTTCACAAACTCCATCCCTCCCATTCTCCATTGCCGTCCCATGCTCTAAGGAAGGAGAGGAAGAGAGTTAAGGAGAAGAGAAGAGAAGGAGAGAAGCAAGAAGTGGAAATTGGAGGGAAATCACTCTAAGGTTAGGGTTTAACATCTCTCCTCTCATGATTTTTCTCTCTCTCTCTCTCACACAAACCCTACCATGGTCGATTCTAGGGTTGGGTATTGCCACCATCAATCAAGAGTCTTGACCTATCAAAGATCAAGAGGAAGGAGAGAGGAGGCTAAGGAGACTGACGGGAGCGGCGGAAATCAGAGGAGACGTCGGATTGTGAGTATTTCTTAAACAAGAAATTTTGGATGTTTAGGGTTTAAGAATTGGAATTTATTTTTGTAGAATTTAATGGTGGTTACATAAATGTGTGTCATGGATGTTAAACCCATCAAATGAGAGGGTGGAAGATGGAGGAAACCCAAAATGGGTAAATTAGGGTTAGGGAAAGAAAATGAATAAATGGGTTATGTGCATTATGTAAATTATGAGATTAAGCATAGAATGGGATGATTGGAAGAAAAATTATTGGCCATAGGGTTCGGCCATGTAGCATGGCCAAACCCCATGGTGGATGATTAGCCATTTGATGTAAAATGGTTAGGGTTAATGAATGGAAGATAATGAAGGTGGCTAATGGATTTTTGGGTTGTAAATGAATGAATGTGGATGAGTATTAAAATGGGTTTATGATGAAAAATGCAATGGGATTTTATGGCATTAAGAAGGCATAAAAGAGAAGGAATTGTGAACCACGGGTTCGGCCATGGTGCATGGCCAAACCCTAGGTTGTTATGTGTGAAATTAGCTAGGGTTTAGGGTTTAAAAAGGCATGGAAAATGGGAAGATGGGTGGATTTAATATTTTGGGTGAATATAGGTATTATGGAGCAATGAATGATGAATCATGAACCATACCATGGCCGAACCCTATGGTGATGAAATGACGATTAAATGGTGGGGTTTAAAGGATAATGTGTTGATGAATTTTGGGTTTCAAATGAACAAAAGTAATGATCCAAATGGGGCTAAGAATATGGTTTATTTGCATGATGTAAACCCCTCAAGGAGGGATTATTAGTGGATCTAAAATGTAACAATGGACCCAAGAAAAAATGGGGAACAAGACATCATGGGTTCGGCCATGGTGTGTGGCCGAACCCATGACCCATTTTGTAGGTCATTGTATGAGCTAAGGTTGGGCCCATGTTTGTGTTTAGATGATGGAGAATCTTATTAAATGGGATGGCTGATTGTGTTTCATGTTGAGTCATGGTTAGTGAAGCCTTAATGGATCTAAGTTATGGATGAATTTTAGGCATAAAATATACATGAATAGAGGAGATATTAAACCATGGAAGTTTAGTGGCATAACCGTAATTATGGGCCACAATGAAGAACCATGGCCGAACCCCATGTATGTTGGACATGAACTTGGGTGCATTAAGATGACCTTATGAATGATTAAATTAAGCTTGGGGTTGATGCAATTTAGTTTCATAAATTAGAATACTTAAAGGGCTAAAATTTGGAATTATCATGTGTTTAAATCAATGGAAATGAGGCTAAGTTAAGGGCTGATTTTTAATGATCTTGTAACGTGGTTAGGGATCATTAATGGACCTAGGTTGTGGATCAATTTTTGGACTTAATCATGCATGGATAAATGGGTGATTAACCATGGAAAATGAGGTAGTGGCAAAACCGTAATTAAATGCCAAATTCAAGAATTCCATGGAGATTGATCATGGAATGAGGGGCTCTAATGTAATAACCTTATAAGTAGTTGATCAAGCCTAGGGTGGCCAAATTTTAAGACTTATGGGAGTAAAAGGTTTAATAGATGACATAGGACTGGACCCACAAAACCTAAATAGTGACCGGTTTTTCATATGGGCTTAGAAATGGTTAAAACATGGACTAATGATAAATGTGTAATAAGGTACTGGACATCGCAGGCGATGCGCGATCGGCGACTGGGTTTATCGAACAAAAAACGTAAAAGGACGTGAGTCGGTATTCGGTAGGATTCCTACATTTTTGTAAGCCATGGATTGGGTGATGTTTTCTTTAATTTATTTTGGAAAGCATGTGGTTGCCTTTAAGATGAGTTTTGGATTATGTATCTTGTGATGTTTTCCTTTAAATTATTTTGGAAATCATGTGAATGTCTTAAGATGGGTTTTGGATTAAATATTATGGGATGTTTTTCCCTTTGATTTATTTGATAATCAAGTAATTGTTTTAAGATGGGTTTTTGTGTTACTATTGAACTACATATATTACATGGCACATGGCACCTACATCTCATGCATGGCATGGGAGGGATATGACAAGGGAAGGATGAAATGAAACCGGAGTCCATGCTCCGTCGGGGCGACCGATAAACGCATGGGGATGTTTCATTATGTATTATTATACCTTGATGATGGTTTTCCATCAAGGGGGATGTTGTATTTATTGTTATACCTTGATGATGGTTCTTCCATCAAGGGGGATGCCTAGTGTGGATCGCGTCTTGATAAGGCTTTTCTATCAAGAGGATCATGGCACGATGATAGTATGGATTTTATTTGGAACACTGTGTATGGTTGAAAAAGGGACATTATACGATGAGGATGAGATGGATGGGTGGGGTTCATGACATAGAACACCCATTGCATAACATTGCCCAAAATGCATGGTTTTGTTATAATATTATCTGCATGCTGTCATTACTAATCCATGTGCTAGCCCTACTCGGAGTCCTACTGGGCACGTGGTCTAACGCCCTACTTCTACCCTAGCTGATGACGCAGGAGGTGGCGAAACGGAAGGACGGGACGGGAGTCAAGCTTAGGATCTTCGCAAGGCAGGTTAATTATGTTGTTTAAGTTTATGTTGGAAAAATGTAATTTGAGTAGCTTAGCTTGTCGGAATGTAATAAATTAGATTACTGGCTATGTTTTGGGATTTTATTATGGACATTATGGTTTTGAGGTATTATAGAAATTTAAATGAATGTTATCTTCCCTGCTATCTCAAATCTGTAGGATAGTCTTTGTTGTTAATTCCGCACTGAGAAGTAATATTCCTTGAGCTTACGTCTACGCGTGAACCGTACTCGTGAACTTGGCTCCACGCACGCGTAGGGTTGGCCAGTTAAGGGCCGGGCTTTAGAAGCTCGGACTTAACTTGCGTCGTGACGTCCGCGCCCTTTGTCACTTTTCTTTTTTAAAAAAAGAAATAGACTCTGATATTTCGGTGAAAAGGGGCGGGCGTTTCACTTTTTCACCTACTTTCCGAAAATCAGAGTCTATTTTTTTTAAAAAAAAGTGATAGAGAGCGGGACGTCACGACGTGACTTAAATCCGAGCTTCTAAAGCCCGACCCTTAACTGGCCAACCATACGTGTGCGTGGACTAAGTCCACTGAGATGGTTCACACGTATTAAGTTTATATTTGTGGAATATAACATAAACTGCGGATTATCATCTTCCCTTTTAAAATCACTTTAAACCCATAAAACTTCCTTAACTCTTTCCATGGGGTTCGGCCATACAACATGGCCGAACCCTATGGTTCATCATTGGTTCTTTCATCCATAATAAAAATTAGGGTTCGGCCATCATGTCCTTGACCACTTTTTCCTTATTTTTGCAATTTATCGAGCACTTACCGATTCTGCGTCTCCTCTGGTTTTCCTTCACTCCTTCTTGCTCCTTTCCTTTCTTAGCCTCTTCTTCCTTCCTTCTTGATCTTTAGCCGAGGCTGACCTTGCTGGAAACCCCTTGGAGTGGTTCAGCCAAGTGATATGGGTTGAGAGAGAGAAGCTTGAGATCAAATTATACTAAGTCCTTTTTGGTCTTGAGAGGGAGGGAGAGAACATGATAAAATTCTCTAAGTGTTTGGTTTTCTTTCTCCTAGAGTGCTGGTCGGCCAATAGATGTTTTGAGGGAAAGATATCAGCGAAGAGGGAGAGACAGAGAGAATTGAAAAATTAGTCTCTTCCTTGATTACTAGGGTCGGCCCAAAGGTGATGACTTTTGTGTTCCCAATGTGTAACTCCCATTCCTTAATGCTTCCCTCCTTAATGCTTCCCTTGGGGGTTTCATCCATGAGATGAAACTCCCAAGGCTCCAACGGTCACCAAGGGTTGCCTTGGTGTAGGCTCCCCCCATCTTCCTCCTCTCATTAACGCTTTATGTGGGGGTTTCATCTTGAGATGAAATTTTCCCCCTCCTCCAACGTGTGCCCTTGAATTTTTGAATTTGAAATGAACCACCACTCCTCACCTCTCCATTACTTCTCCACGTGGGGGTTTCATCTTTGAGATGAAACTCCCATGCCAATGTGTACCCCTTGATTTGGTGTTTGAAACAACAATCCTTCACCTTCACACTTCACTCACTTTTTAATTTAACTCACCACTTCGATTTAACTCATTTCAAGTTAACTCACTCATTTAACTAATCACTTCAAAGCCAACTCACTCACTTGATTGCCTTCCCATTTTAATTCAGCCCAACATAAATTAAGCTTGCACTCACTTGGTGGTCAACCAAGTCAACCATGACCCATTGGGTCCCAATTGGGCCTTTTGACCCAAATAGCCACCTTGACCCAATTAAATGTATCTTACCCATTTACCCTACATTGAACACTCATTTCATAACCGTTGGGTCGTAATTGGGCCATTGCCCAACACCTTACCCATCTAAGGTCTATGTCCATTAATTCATAATTTAAATGGACAAAATTCATGTAAATTGATATCTTGAAAATCCGGGGTGTTACATGGATTAGTATAAAAATCACAATAGATATATAATGTCAAAATCATGCAAGTCAATGCCATGCCATGGGTGTCATGTGCTATGATTCCCATCCATCAACCATATCACAAACCATACGTAATCCTCTTGATGTACAAGCCACATCAAGGTAGTCATTGTCATTACTCCCCACGTATGCCTTATTGGTCCCACCGAACGGAGCGTGGACTCCTCTTTTATTTCAAACATCATAATCAGAATCAGTGTGGATTCCTCCCGACGTTTGTTTATCGGATACCCGAATAGAGCGTTGACTCCTCTCATAAGTTCCCTCCCATGCCATGCATGAGATGTGAGTGCATCATGCCATTTCATATTAAACATATAGCATTGAAATCCCATCCTTAAAACATAGCTTTTTGATACCAAAAATAAATCATCGCACATAGAAATAAAAATCATCACATATACATAGTCCAAAGTTTTCAACAAGGTAGGAATCCTACCAATGTCCAAGTATTGTATCCTTGCTTTTTCGTCAAAACCGATCACCGATCGCGTCAAAGCCGATCGTACACCCGTTTGTGAAATCCCGTTACCTTATAACATTAAACACATAAACAAATCAAATCGACGATCCATTTGATTTCCATCATCCCCTACATCATCCCACATTCATTTCCATTTACGTTCATAGTCCATAAGTCGGTTAAGACCCCTAAGGGGGTTCGTCCATACATTAGGGCTGAAAAATGTTTAAGTCCACAAAAGGCCCATCAATGGGGTTCAGACATATAACATGGCGGAACCTCATTTTTTTTGTTTTCTTGACCCTCTTTTTAGTCCTTGTTTATTTTAACCAATGCGGGTCAAACATCATTCATTCTTTGATTTATTAATCTAATCATCCTTATTTAGTCATTTACACCTAAATCCACAAAGGTCATCTATGGGGTTCGGCCATACAACATGGCCGAACCCATGGTCCTTCATTTTCATCATCTTCCCATCTTAGCCATCATTTCTTTTCATACTTAATCACTTAACCTTTTACACATTCTTAGATCCACAGAATGATCCATGGGGTTCAACCATACAACATGGCCAAACCCATGGTTCTTCATTCTCATTTATTTCTTAACTTGATAGTCCATGGTTCATCATTTAAAACATATTTAAATCCATAAACATTCTTCAATGGGGTTCGGCTCCATGGTTCCTCCTCTTCATCCTATTTCCATTTCATATCACCATGAGGATGGGTATTTACCTCCAACATGTTTTAGTACTTGATGGGGTTCAGCCATACAACATGGCCGAACCTCATCTTGTCTTTCCTTAAGTCCTCAAATGATCCATATATAAAAATTAGGGTTCGGCCATGCAAGGGCCCAAACCTTGTTCTTGATTATTCTCTTTATAAAATCTATCCCTTATATTGAACATACATAAGGTCATCCATAAATCATGTATAGACATAGTCCTTAACAACTTCATTTTTACAACCTATCTTACCCATCAACAAGATTAGGGTTTTGTCCATTTTTCACTCTCTAAACCACATTTCAGATTTGAACAATACCTTGCTTTATGTTCATCTTATTGCTATTCCTTGGATGGATTTCAAATCCATGGCCTTACAACCATTTGGCCAATCTTTTCAATCCTAAATGGAACCCCATGGTTTCGGCCATTCCATCGCCGAAACCATGGTTCCCTTAGTTTCTTCTTAATCATTAAACCCTTGTTGTATATTACATACATCTCTCGCGACTCCTCCGTTTCTTTAGATCTGATTTTGCTCCTTCCTTAGTGCTTCCTTCCTCCTCCTTCGTTCTTCGGTTTCTCCAAGTTTAGAGCCGAAAATGTGTGAAAGAGAGAGATGAGAAGAGGCAATGCAACCCCTTGATCCACTTTGAGAATTCGGCCAAGTATGATAAGAGAGGGAGAGGGATTGAGATGAAAAACCCTAAGGGAGGGTTTGGCCAAATGGGTGAAGGTTTGAGAGGCGGAGAGAGGTGAGAGTTCTTTTGCTCAAGAGGGAGGGAGAGAATGAGATGAAACTTTATTTTTTTGTCTCAAGGAGATGGGGTCGGCCCTAGGATTTTGGTGTGAGCCCTTGTTACTAACCCTAATCTCCCCAACCACCCTCATCACTTCTTGGTCCTTCCCATGTGTCCCTTGGTTAACCATGGAGACACATGGCTTACACTTGTCCATCTCCCCCTTCCCAACGGTTTTTGGTCTATGGTTTCCATGAGATGGAAACCCTCCACCTCCCCTTTTGACTCACCTAAGTCCCTTCCACTTCCATGTGACTCACTAGTTTATTTTGACTCACTTCCCATTCAACTCACTTCACTTAAATGAAACTCAGTCCCCTAACTCAAGACTTAGACTTTATTCTTAATTAATTAATTCTTTATCTCAACTCACTTCACTTAATCCTCTTGGACTCACCCATGAACTCACCCATGGTTGACCAAGTCAACCATGGTAGCCGGCCCCACAAGTTACCTTAGACCACATGCCACCTCACTTGATGAGGTGGGTTTGGGCCCCACTTGGCTATGCCACTTCCATGTCACCTCATACACTTGCTACCTCACTTGATGAGGTGGATCCCATGCCTTATATCTTAATTGGGTACATGACCCGATTAAATCAATTCCTTACCCATTTACCTTAATCATGAATTCATCTTGACCCATTGGGTCTCAATTGGGTATTGACCCAATTAACTACAATTACCCAATTAATTAGAGTCAAACCCTATCCATGATTTGTTGGATCATAATTGGGCCATTGCCCCAATTCTTATGCATCTAACATTCATTCCCTCTATAAATCTTAAATTTAACAATTAAAATCAATAATATCCAATATAATAATTGCATTGAAAATCCAAGATGTTACAAGACACCACCGATGGAAATTAACGTATAAAAATCACTTGAACAGTGATTTTCGAAAGTTATAAATATGGGCTTCGATTTTCAGAAAAATTTACAATCCACAGAGCTTTCTTGTTCTTCAAATGCTAGTCAGCAACCCTTTTGTAGTGAATTTTTAGCTATTTTCTGTAAGTATTTCTTCAAATTTGTTTCCCTCAATTTGTAGATAAATTTTAGTAGAAACTTTGTCCAAGATTTGATAGAAAAAATACTCTCTAGATTTTTCATGGGAAACTAGAGAAAATCCATGCTCGATCACAACTGTCTGCTCAAAACCTAATAGACACATCGAGTTTTTACGATGTGTCCACCTTTTCTTGCCGATATATGTTCAAAGTCGATATATCTGCATAGGTAAATTCGACACGTCGAGTTTTACATACATATCGGGCAAACAAATTGGACATATCGACTTTGTTGACATGTCTGAAAACAGAGCAAAGACTAACCAAACTATCAAATCAGAAATGATACATATCACCATTTTACTATGTATAAAGAAATGGTACACGTTGCCATTTCCCTATACATTCAGGAATGGTACACATCGGCATTTCTCTATACATACAGAAATGGTACACATCGCCATTTCGCTATATATACAGAAATGGTACACATCGCCATTTCTCTATACATACAGAAATGGTACACATCGCCATTTCGCTATACATACTTTACATTTAAATGCTAAAATTTATCACCATTAACCCTACGGTAATGAGTGGATATCCGTGGTCATTTTACTGACAGAAAGAATACGATATCGATACTGTTCATATGTAGGGGATGAATGATTGTTTTTACATATGAAACGAGAACAAAAAAGTGTCCAGGATGTCCAGGTTCAGCCATTCTAAAATGGAGAACGGAAACCACTTATTCCTAGAGGCTAACTGATTATTAGTTGGAGATCTTGAGATAGATCAAGTTCCAAATCGCTACTCCAATTGGAAACACGTATTGTGCGTTTAACGATGTATTGTAGGAAATACGCATTTACACAGTAAATGGTAAGTAAATGGTAGACGTACCTGACCCGGGAATATGGTAACTGATAGAACTTGTATGAACTGCTTGAATTACAGTCGATATAAAGTGTGTTTATTTCTAACGTAGTATTGTTAAATACCAATTGCTGTTATTTGTATGATTCTGTGTGAAAGGGCTTAGGAATCCATTCTAGCTGAGTGAGAATTTAATTATGATCATATGAGATATATTTAGGTGGGTTGAACAGGGATTTAATTCATAATTGATGTGCATTTGACTAGTGTAATGTGCATATCAAATTACCTCACATTGTTGTATGAAGTACCTAGCTCGTGGAGGGTACTGGTATGAGGTCTATATACGGACTGTGTGAAGCACTGAGTATGAATTTTCCGGCGGCGTAGCCACGTTTCTTAGCGGCTGAGTGTTGTAGATGTCGATTGACGGGGGTATCATTTTGGGAAGGAAAGAACATGTATTAACTATGTTAGATGATATTGTCATAGAAAACTGCATGATTTATGAGTGTTTAGATTGTTGTGTGATAACATGTTTATGAATTGATGGTATATTGCATTATCTGTTGTTTTCTCTTCACTGGGCTAGTAGAGCTCACATCCCTTACGTTTCAAGAAATCAGGATGAGGAAGGACAGGAGGACCTTATGGAAGAGTAGGGGTGCAGGCCCTACCAATTTATCTATATATTTCCCCGTTGTTGGGAATTTATATTAGGATGTTTTTATTACTGTTCGTAAGAACAAATATGATGTAATAAACCTTGTTGTGTCCATTTGAAGCACAGTAGATATGTAAATAAATCTACTTTGTTTCTTATGTCCGATTCTGATAAGTATGGGAATGATTATGGTGAATGTTAGGTAGAATGTTTGTGACATTTTTTGCTTGGACTTAACATTCAATGGATCAAGGTATTAAGAGTGCATGTCGATTTGCAGTGTGTCTATATATCACAGTGACGGGTGCATTTTGTTCGAGGAGTTGTTTTTTAATTGGATTCATTGTAATCCCCCCATCCCCTGGAAACTTAACCAGCTGTGTAGTGGCTGGATCCGATGCTATCAAATGCTACGTCTGAACCTTTGATTACATGAAATGTTAAATTCATGATTAGTTATAATTTCCTCAATTATTAGAGACTTAATCTTAGAAAAAAAGTCACATCTTAGGAGGCTCGAGGGGCGGGGCGTGACAACTTGGTATCAGAGCCTTAGTTCAAAAACTCGGACTGTGCATGGAATTACATGTCTACAGTTAGGTAAGGTTGGATTAGTGATAAACTTAGTGAATTGTTAAGATGTATTAGTGGGGGAATTTTAATAGTTGAATTTTGGAAGACTCCAGACTATGATGTTATTATTCTCTGCTTTGTGCTTGGAATTATCAGGCTTTGTGCAATTTAGTTTGTGTTTCTATTTACAACCGGTATCATTAGTTTCTTAGTGGACTGATATCTGTTTTGTTGAAACAACAATGTCTAATACATCCAACTATCGTAGAGAGAATGCCAAAGGAGTCAGGGGAAGATTGGTGAGAGATTTCCATAATCTAACTCAGAGATGGTACTGACCCAGTATTTAACTAAGAGTTCAGGGGAGCCCAACTCCAATAGAAGTGTCATCAAATAGTGATTCATGTTCTCCATATAATACACCATCAACAACACCTCCTGGAGTAGTGATGGATTATCACTCTGACCCTTTGTATGAAGTGTCATCTTCACTGGCAGTGGAAGAAGTCCATCTCCCAATCCATCAGACTGAACTTCCAACATGGAAACCAGTTCCTCCTAGGACTGATGTTGCCGGACCCTCCAGGCCAGTATTGTGTAACTTTTATGCAAAACCAGGACATACCGAGGAAACTTGTCCATGTCCAGTGGATGTGAAGTGTTATAAGTGCTAGATTTTAGGACATGCCAGAAGTAATTGCCCATCTCAAATGGCTATGGGACCTACGGATGCCAGGATTGTGGAAATTACGATCACGGAGTGAGGATGTGTCCTCTTTATGAAAATCGTTCCATGACATCCTTATCTGGAGAGTAAGGGAAGGGTCAAGAGAAGGGAATGGGAGATGGGTAGTATGATATGATGTTGTATCTAGGAACCTTGTTAGTTTCTTTATGATTTTTCTTGGTGTGTATGGAGAAGTCATGTTATAAGACTCTCCAATTATGTATATAATGTAAACTATGCATGTAATAGGCTTTGTCCATGTAAATCGCTTTGTGTTTCGAATAAAAGCTTTGCCTTTCTCATGCGTCATATTTATATGGAATACTCTTATGATGGAATTCTTTATGACACTTTGTGTTTATCAAGAGAAAATGCCGCCAAGAAAGATCATGATAAATCAAGGAAAGGGATCAGGATCAACACCTCCTCCTCCTCC
Organism: Chimonanthus salicifolius; assembly: GCA_013350335.1. Classification (NCBI taxonomy): domain Eukaryota; kingdom Viridiplantae; phylum Streptophyta; class Magnoliopsida; order Laurales; family Calycanthaceae; genus Chimonanthus; species Chimonanthus salicifolius. The sequence goes on from CM023533.1 coordinate 70,853,612, forward strand.
TCCTCCACTTAATTCGGAGCATGAAGCTTTGTACGAAACTGTTAGGATATCTATACGAGTTATCAAGGAAACTGCTGGAGATGAGCAACCTACGGCAATGCAAACTGGCGGGGGGAAGAGCGATCATAGCTCTAAGGGATTTTAGGCGATTAAATCATTTATCTTTCTCCAGAGGACCAGACCCTACAATGGCGGAGAACTGGCTTACCCAGACACGCAGAATGTTCGATATTTTGGAAATAGCCGACGATCTGCGAGTACCTTTGGCAACTTATCAATTAACGGGGAATGCCTACAAATGGCAGGAAACCAAAAATCGCCAGAGATAATGTGCCCATGACCTGGGCAGAATTCTCTAAGATGTTTCTCGCATGTTACTACCCTCTAATTGCAATGGAGGCCAAGTAACAACAGTTTATGATTATTGAGCCAGGGAGTGACACCATGGCTCAGTACTGTAGCAAATTTGTCAACCTCTTACTTTATGCACCTAAAATGCTAAAGGATGAGGAAGATAAGATTCGACACTTTGAACGGGGAATTTGTCCGTTCATTCTTCGTCAAGTGGTTGCCTAGTATCACTCCAGTCTGGAAGAGGTAATGGAAAGAGCCTCTTTGGTGGAAGTTGTAGATGGAGCCGAATTCAATCAAAGGTCAACTCAGCAGGGAAATTTCCAAAAACCACCACAATCTGGGAACAAGAAGAGAAAGTTCAAGGGGAACCCTTTTAAGAATAGTTAGTTTGCAATAGGACAGTCAAGTAGGCCAGGAGTGAAACAGTCAGTAATATGTTTTACTTGTGTTCAACCAGGACATAATTCTAGGCAGTGGAAGAACCCAAAGGTGTATGGGGAACGACTATGCTCCACCTGTAGGCAGTCAGGGCATTTGGCAAGAGATTACCCAAATTCCCGTGACGTCAACAATGCGAGACCTCCTCAGGGCAACAGGCTAACGCAATCAAGGTACGAAAGAAGTTCACCTCTGGCTTCGAGGGGGTCTTCAGCACCCAGTTTTTCATAGGAAAGGTTCTGTCAAGAGAGGGGACATGGACGTCCTTAACAGATGACTCCAGGGCGAGTCTACAGCACCGGATTGGCAATAGATGAGCCTGTGAATCACTCAATAATGAAGGTACTTTACTGCTCTTTAGATCTTTACCTCATGTGTTATTTGACACTAGGGCATCCCATTATTTCATATCTGCTATGTGTGCTGAAAGTTTGGATTTGAGTTCAATGGTTGTGGATAAAACATTGAAAGTAAAGTCACCTTTAGGAAAGGAGGTATTGATTAATCGTAAATTCAAGTCTTGTGTAACAAGACTTGGAGGGAAGAATTTAAGTTTTGACTTATTAGTAATGAGAATGACAGGTTTAGATGTCATCTTAGGTATGAATTGGCTCTCGAAACACAGGGCTGTGTTAGATTGCTATAACAGGACGGTGTTAGGGCATTCCTGAAATAATCAATTTTTTGAAAAGTTGAAACCTCATCAAGAGCTTAGTGTAAGAAACTCTGGTCTAGGTGGGCATCCAAATAATATGGTAGCTAGTATAGGCTGGGAAGACGTAGGAGGTGCAGACTTAGTGACACCTCAGGTGGTGTGTGAATTCATGATTTGATTTCCAGACCAATTAATGGTCTACCTCCACGCCGAGACATAGAATTTGTGACAAATCTACAACCTGGAATGTTACCTATTTCCATACGACCGTATAGGATGGCACCAGCAGAGCAAATGGAAGTGCGAACCCAAGTGGATGACCTACTTAAAATTGGTTTTGTACGACCAAGTACTTCACATTGGGGAGCGCCGGCTCTTTTTGCTAAGATAGAAGGATGGAACATTAAGGATGTGTATAGATTACTAGAAGTTGAACCAAGTAAATATCAAGAATAAGTATCCATTGCCAAGAATAGATGATTTGTTTAATCAATTGAAGGGAGGTAAGTGTTTTTCAAAGATAGATTTGAGATCAAGTTACCATCAGTTAAGAGTTAGAGATGAAGATATCTCTAAAACAGCGTTCAGGACTCAATACGGTCATTACGAGTTATTAGTAATGTCGTTTAGGTTAACTAATGTGCCGGCCACATTCTTGGATCTTATTAATAGAATTTTCTGCCATATTTAGAAATTTTTGTAGTGGTCTTCATTGACGATATTTTGATATTTTTCTCAACTGAAGAAGAGCATGAGCAACACTTGAGAATAGTGTTACAGACTTTAGGAGATAATCAATTGTACGCCAAATTCAGCAAGTGTGAATTTTGGTTGACACGAGTCCAACTTTTGGGACATGTAGTGACTCTAGATGGAATCACAGTGGCCCTTGCCAAGGTTGGGGCAGTGATGAGTTGGCAAAGATCAACAAACATTTTTGAAATAAGAAGCATTTTGGGATTAGCTAGGTATTACAAGAGATTTATCCCAAGTTTCTCCCAAATTGCTGTTCCAATGACAAGATCCTAGATCCTCACTGGCGATGTGGGACTATGAAACACGGTCACTAGAGCTAATCCAACCTGTCTGGTGATTTACTTTAGCTCCTCCAACAACAGTGGATCACACCGTGATTCAAGGTATGGCTGTAGTTAGTAGTTCCTACACCTTTGCTTTATTTGATTCTGGAGCATCCCACTCCTTCATATCTACTGCATTTATAACTGCTACTGGCACATTAGTACAAAAACTGTCCACATCAATCACTATTGTATCCCTCGTCGGAGACACGTCATTGGGGCTGATATGCACAGCAGTGAATACTGAACTCGCTGGTTATAGATTTGAGTTCAACTATGTGGTACTCGATATGACTGAGTACGATATTATCTTCGGCATGGACTGGTTGACCAGCGTTTAAGCCAATATCGATTGCCATTTTCACAGGGTGAAATTTTGGTCCCTTGAGGGGAAGCAATATGTGGTACATGCTGACAAACACAACATCCCTATAAGAAGAAGACTGCATGAAGTGTTGAATCATCTGGTATTGAACAGTATCAGAATAAACAAGGCACCGGTGGCTGAACTTCAGGCAATAGTGAAAGACTACGCGGATGTATTCCCAAAAGAACTCCTTAGCTTGTCACCCATGAGGGAGATCAATTTTGAGATCAAGCTGTACCCTGGCACTTCTATAGTGCCATTACCACATTACCGGATGGCACCAGCTGAGTTGTCCGAGCTAAAGAAGCAGATTGATGAATTGCTCAGACTGGGTTGCATCCGGAACAACACATCGCCTTGGGGAGCTCCGGTGTTGTTTATGAAGAAAAAGGACGGTACACTCCGAATGTGTGTGGATTATCGAAAATTGAACCAGCTGACAGTCAGGAACAAGTATCCTCTACCCAAGATCGATGATCTATTCGATCAACTTAGAGGTTCCAGCCATTTCTCTAAGATTGATCTGATGTCCGGATACCATGAAATCCGGGTTAGAGAGGAGGACATAGAGAAGACAACCTTTAGAACGCGGTATGGACTTTATGAGTTTGTAGTCATGCCGTTTGGACTCACCAATGCACCGGCTGTGTTCATGGGTTTACTGAACAACATCTTCCGTCCTTACTTGGACCAATTTGTCATGGTATTTATTGATGCCATCCTGGTCTATTCCAAAAATCAGGAAGAACATGCTGAGCACTTGCGGGTAGTTCTGGACACCTTGAGGAAGAATCAGCTATATGCCAAAGCAAGCAAGTACGAATTTTGGCTATCTGAGGTCAACTTTTTGGGGCATGTTATATCAGCAGAAGGTATAGCCGTGGACCAGGGTAAGGCGGTGGCAGTGAGAGATTGGAAAGGGCCGAAAAATGTGACTGAAATCCGTAGCTTCATGGGTTTGGCTAGTTATTATCGGAAGTTTATCATGGACTTCTCCAAGATTGCATCTCCATTGACCCGACTTACTAAAAAAGGAGTCACGTTTGAGTGGTCAGATCTATGCAATCGGAGATTTGAGGAGCTGAAGGAAAGACTTACAACTGCTCCTATCCTAATTTTTCCAGAAAGAGGTAAGGGTTATGAGGTACAATGCAATGCTTCAGGAGAGGAACTGGGGCGTTCACTCAGTCAAAGTCAGCGTGTGGTGGCTTATGTTTCATGACAGTTGAAAATACATGAACGCCTCTATCCCAAGCATGACCTGGAACTAGTCGCAGTGGTCTTCGCTCTAAAAAGCTAGAGACATTATCTATATGGCAAGAAGTTTGAAGTGTTTTCAGATCATAAGAGCTTGAAGTACTTGTTTGATCAAAAATAGCTCAACCTGAGAAAACATAGATGGATGGAATATCTGCAGGATTATGAGTTTGCGCTTCGATATCACCCTGGTAAGGCGAACAAGGTGGCAGATGCCCTCAGCCGCATATCACATGCATCAGTGGCAGGTTTGATCAGGACAGAATGGGAGATGCTGAATACCATTCGAGAGTTCAACCTATATATCAGTAACCATGGGAGTATGTACAATTTGATCATACGGTCCAACATAGTTACCAAGATTGAACAGGAACAACGGATAGATCCGGAAATGGAGGAGATATGGGCCAAGATGTCTACTGGCGAGGTCCTACCAGAATGGGAGTTACGACCGGGACACTATCTTGTATTCCGAGGTAGGATATATGTACCTAAGAGCTGCAGAAGAGAGTTACTGATCGAGGCACACCAGACCAAACTCTCTATTCATCCGGGCAACACTAAGATATACCATGACCTAAAGAGACACTACTGGTGGCATGGACTCAAAAGAGATGTGGCAGAATTTGTTACCCACTACTTAACTTGTCAGTAGGTTAAGACGGAACATCAGAAGCCACCAGGGTTACTCAAACCCTTACCAGTGCCAAAGTGGAAATGGGAACACATTTCCATGGATTTTGTGACAAGTTGCCAAGGTCCTCAAAGGGCAACGATGCGATATGGGTTGTGGTAGACCGATTGACCAAGTCTGCACACTTTCTTCCCATCAAGATGACAGATTCATTTGAGACCTTGGGTCGAAGGTATATCAAGGATATCATTAGGCTACATGGTATTCCCTGGACTATTGTGTCTGATAGAGATGGCTGATTCACCGGCAGAGTGTGGTAGAGCATGCAGTCGGCCATAGGGACAGACCTACTGACTAGCACAACATTCCATCCACAGACTGATGGACAGTCGGAGAGGACCATACAAACATTGAAGGATATGCTGAGAGCATGTATGCTAGACTTCAAGGGTGGATGGGAGGATCATTGCCGTTGGTAGAGTTCTCATATAACAATAGTTACGAGGCAAGCCTTTAGATGGCTCCATTCGAGGCCTTATATGGTAGACCTTGTAGGTCACCAGTATGCTGGACAGAGGCCGATGAGCCTGGACTGATTGGACCCTAGTTAGTTGCAGAGACTACAACACAGATACAGTTGATACGGCAACACCTATTGGCTGCACAAAGTTGTCAGAAGAGCTACGCTGACAAGAGGTGGAGGTTCCTTGAATTTGAGGTGGGGGACATGGTGTTCTTGAAAGTCTCGCCACGAAAGGGATACATGAGATTTGGAAAGAAGGGGAAACTGTCTCCGAGATATATGAGGCCGTTTTCAATCATAAGGAGGATGGGGGAGCTGGCCTATCAATTGGTACTTCCTTCACAGTTGGCATCTTTGCACGATGTGTTTCATATATCTATGTTGAGGAAGTACAATCCTGATCCATCACATGTACTGAACGTACAAGACATAGAAGTGCAAAGCGACGTGACATATATCGAGAGGCCTGTTCGAGTGGTGGAAACAGAACAAAGGGTGTTACGAAACCGAGCAATTCAATTTGTCAAGGTGGTGTGGGATCGACATTGTAACACCCCAATTTCTCAATGAAGTGGAAAATTACAAAAATGCCCCTGAGTTGTTAAATTTATTAATTATGATGTTAAATGAGAAAATAGTGGGGCCCATTGCTCAAACTAAGATCCTATGAACATATTATAAGGGTCAAATTATAATAGATGGGTAATGTACATCAAATTAGGTCAAATGGCTCAATTGAACCCAATGGGTCAAAATGGATGATTTGACCATTGTGTAAGCTCAAATTAAACGAGGTCAAGCTGAACTGATAGGAAATCAATTATAGTAAAAATGGGTAGGCCTGATCCACATGTAAAAGCCAATTACAAATGACCAAAATACCCATAAATGGGTCATGGAGTCAAAAACGGGTCAAGGAGCTAAAGGGGGGACCCAACGGGTCGGGTTGACTAGTTTGACCACGGATGACCGTGTGGGCCCTCAATTGAACTCAAGTGTGAGTTAATTCAGCTTGAGTTAGGCTGATTTGAAATGAGTTTGATTTAAGAAAAGAGTTGACTCAAATATGGAGCATTAAATGTGATGAGTTGGATGAGTTGGTTTAGAATAAAAATATCCCGAGTTAAGTGAGTCAAGAGGAGATGGAAATGAGTTGTAATCTCACACAACACTTGATTAGAATCAATCTCAGCCGTTGGTATGAACGGGTGCTTTGGCAAAGCCAAAAGACACCAAGGTTGGGCGGCACCTATTCATGAATGGATGCATTGGTTCATTTCCAAAGAGATGCAACGTTTGGCACCAAGGGGTGTCTTGAATGACACCCAATGCTCCATCATTTTTGCCAAGATTAAATGAGGGAGGATGAATGGGAGTTGGGGGCTGAAACTACAAAAGGAAAATATTACCATTCTTGGCCGATTTTCACTTTGGAAATCCAAGAATTCCCATCTCTCTCTCCCTCTGTCCAATTCGTTTTTCCTGGTTGGAACAGCAGAGGCTTTTGGCACCAGTAATTCAAGCATAAACCAGCAAAGAATTAAGGAAAGAAAGAAGAAATAAAAGGGAGAAACCAAGGATCAAAGGCAAGAAGAAAGTTTGGAAAATTTGGTAAGTATCTATGTGTTATTTTGGTTTAATAACATGGAACAAATGGGGTATGTATTGGGCCAGGGTTATGGCCGAATACACCAAGGTTTTAACCTTGATTTATAGAGGTTTTTAAATGGTAAAGATGACCATTGGGTTCGGCCACCATGGAGGGCCGAACCCCATGTAAAAGATTGGTTGGTTTTCATGTTTTGAAGCATGGAAACCATGGAGTTTTTGTGGACTGTTTTTGAGTTTCATTTGAGATTCAAATGCATGTTTCAAAGAGGGTTAAAACCATGGATCTGAATGACATAAGGACTGAAGGTATCATGGGTCTAAAACATTGGTTTAAAACTAATGAAATGGACCATTTGGATCGGCCATCTTGGATGGCCGAATCCCTTGAAGTATGATGGTCATTTAGACAAAGAGATGAACTTATTTGGATGGTTTATGAGAGGTAAAAATGCAGCAATATTATACTGATATTATATGTTTAAATGACACCTAAAACATGTTTAAAAGACCAAAACATGGACATAGGGTTCGGCCACCTTGGATGGCCGAACCCCATGTACGTTTTTGATGATTTTGGTGAGTTAAAAACCATATAAATTTATGGTGTTCTTATAGCAATTAATGGAATAACATGTTTACTGTTTTGGTGGATTATTATGCGGCTGAACCATGTATAATTCATGGTTAAGTTAGCATGATTAAACCATGAGTAATCATGGTGATTATTGGATCAAGTGAACCCTAGCGTTCGGCTATGAGTATGGCCGAACCCCATGGGGCTGTTTTTGGATAAATGGACTAAGTTTAGGCGTTTCTTATGTGATTAAAATGAAGGAAAGTGGGATAAAAACCCATAGGATGTGGTTCGGCAATGTAGTATGGCCGAACCCCATCAACAATTATTTGATAGAATGGGTTAAGTAACTAAGAGTTGATTAAATGAAAAAGGAAGTTAAATCCTAAGTTGGTAATGTTCGGCCAAGGGCATAGCCGAACCCCACGTGATGTGGTTGGGTCTTAGATATGAATGAACAAGTAAGTGATAGTATGATTTATTGATATATGGACAAGGTACCGGAAGTTGAACGACGTGCGAGTCGTGACCGGGGGACGCTAAAGAAAGATCAAGTACTGAAGTGAATCTTTAGTAGGTTTCCTACCTACTTGTAACCACAGTTTTATCCTAGTTTTCTTTATGAGACTCTTGTTTATTTCATGTGGTTTCGAATGATATATTATGCATTTACAAATGGCATACAAAGCATTGACATCTCATGCATGGACATGGGATGATGACTGAGGTTATGCTGTGTTGCAATTTATGAGTTACCGTCCTCCTTAGGCGATGAGAGTCCCGCCAGGAGGAGTAACAGGATGATAAGATTCACATTGGTCTCCTTAGGCGATGAGAGTCCTGCCAGGAGGACTAATAGGTGATATGAAAACAACTCAATGATGAAGTGTCTTTCCACAGGTAACAAGGTTTACTGTGGTTTGCCTTATCATGTGAGACTCAGATGGAATTGTATTGTGATTTACCTTGACGGTGAGAGTCCCATCAAGTGATGACTATGTATGTGTGATGGGGTGGGGCTCATTACAATTGCATACATACATAGCATGGTTTTATATGTTTTTGATGATCATGTATTATGATATATATGCATGTTTTATATGCTAACCTTGTGGTAGCCCTGATTCGGGAACCTACTGGGCGCGTTGATCTAACGCCCTAATTCTATCCTCAGAGGAGAATGCAGGTACAAGGAAAGGGAAAGAAAAGGTCGATGACCGGGAGGGGAGCCAAGCCTAAGCGCTTGAATGTTGAACTGGACTTCTTTATTACTGTCAATTGAATTATAGATTGTGGACATGTAATAAGTTATTACTTGCTATGGTTTGATTAGGTTATTAACTTTGGATGGTTGATTTATGTTAATTAATATTTGAGACTGTTACTTGTTATCTAGTCATTCTATTCTGCAAATAGTCTACTTTATTTCGCATGTTGTAGTTAGTTCCATGTGTGATTCATTATCACGGTCTAATCCATGTACACATGGGTGGACAGTTAAGGTTCAGACTTGAGTAGTCTGAACTTAACTCGCGTTGTGACGCTGCCCGCTCTCTTTCGATGTTTTATTATTATTATTTAAAAAAAATAGACTCTGATTTCTCGGGGAGGGCGGGGCGTTACAGACATGGTAATGAGGAAACACTTGGGAACTAGAATCGGATATGAGAACAGCTCACCCTGAGTTATTTATGTAAATGTTTGAAACCCTACTTCACTCAATTTTCGGGACGAAAATTTTAAAAAGAGGGTTCTATTGTAACACCCCAGATTTTCAAGTTATTAATATATATGAAATTTGCCCCTTTAAATTGTGAATTATTGGATATGGACCTTAGATGGGTAAGTTGTTGGGTCAATTTCCCAATTAAGACCCAACGGATGGTGGTTATGGTTTCAATTGAAATAAATGGGTAAGATGTATTTAATTGGGTCAAGATTGTTAATTGGGTTAAAATTTGTTAATTGGGTCAAAATGCTCAATTGGGACCCAATGGGTCATGGTTGACTACGTTGACCACCAAGTGAGTTCAAGTTTAAATTAAGTAGGGCTGAATTAAATTGGAAATGGAACCAAGGGATTGAGTTGATTTTAAATGAGTTAAATTAAATAGGTGAGTTGAGTTAAAGAGTGAGTGGAGTGGGAAGGTGGAGAGGTGCATCCCACCAAGATCAAGTCAAGGCTACACGTTGGATGCATGGGAGTTTCATCTCATGGGTTGAAAACTCCAAAATGGATCCAGAATGGGAAGATGACCGTTTTTGTGTTGTTACACAATTCAAACAAAGTCTACACATTGGGAGATGGGAGTTTCATCTTATGGATGAAACCCCCAAATGGGCCATTAATGGAGAGGTGGCGGTTTTGTGGAGGTTACACAAACCAACTCAAGGCTACACCGTTGGAGCCTTGGGAGTTTCATCTCATGGATGAAACCCCCAAGTGAAGCATTAAGGAGGGAGGTAAATGGGAATGGGAGCTACAAAGGGGTGTCACCAAAGGACACCATCTTTGGCCAACCTTATTAATCAAGAAAGACCTTAGCTTTCAAGTCACTCTCTCCCTCTCCCTCTTGGCCGAATCACTTCTCTAGACTAGAATACTTAGAGAATTTTATCTCATTCGCTCCCTCTCACTCAAGGCCAATTCTCTCTCAAGACAAAGGACTTAGAGTTGTATCTCAAGTTTTCTCTCTTTCTCCCTCTCTCAAATCTATACCCTTGGCCGAACCACCCCAAGGGATTCCATCAAGATCAATCTCGGCCAAAGATCAAGAAAGAAGGAAGAAGAGGCTAAGGAAGGAAAGGAGCAAGAAGGAGAGAAAGAAACCGGAGGAGTCGCGGAATCGGTAAGTGCTCGATAAATTTCATAAATAAGAAAAGAGGGTCAAAGACATGGTTCGGCCATTATATGGCCGAATCCTAATTTCATAATGGCTAAAGACCCAATGATGAACCATAGGGTTTGACCATGTTGTATGGCCGAACCCCATGGAAAGTTGTTAAGGAATTTATATGGGACTAAATGATTTTCAAGAGGAAGTAATGAACCATAGGGTTTGGCCATGTTGTATGGCCGACCCCATGGAAAGGATATTAGTGAATTATAATGGATTTAAAGAATGGAAAATCATAGATGAATGCTTATGATTTTAAAAGGTTTTAAAGGATTTAAATGGATGTATGTATGAGAACCATCAAAGGACTTAATCTTGGTTGTATGATCTTTAAAAGAAATTAAGGAACCATAGGGTTTGGCCATGTTACATGGCCGAACCCCATGGAAGTGTGTTAGTAATTGTTATGGGTTTTTGAAGGATGAAAACCATGGAAGTTTATTAATGTTTTAAAAGCTTTAAAATGGAAGTCATGTTAATGGACTTTGGGATAAAAAAGGATGAATCTGAATATATGATTAAAACCCATGGAAGGACTTGAGTATGAACTTAAGATGGTAAATTATGGAGATAAGACATCATGGGTTCGGCCATGGTGTATGGCCGAACCCTATGAACCATTTGATGGACCATCTTAAAAGGGTCATTTAGAGTTGTTATGCATGGTTAAATGAATGGATTTAATTATATGTATCTATGTTCATGGGTTATGTTATTAGTTATGGACTTGTATAAATGGCAAAGATGTAAATAGATGAAAATGAAGGACCATGGGTTCGGCCATGGTGTATGGCCGAACCCCATGGGGGATGTTTTGGTTATGGACTTAGGTTGTTATCATTGTTAGATAATTAGGGTATAAATGATTAGAGTTATGAATCAAGGATGGCATGATCTTGGACTTAACTTAAAAGATCAAAGGATTGAAAAGAAGGGCACAAAACCAAGATGGTGAGGTTCGGCCATGCTGTATGGCCGAACCCCACTAAGGACTATTTTGTGGACTAAGGGTTAAGTGATTAACTAAGTGGTGATTGAGTAAATAATCAAAGGAGGGATTAAAACCGAGGGAGTAAGGTTCGACCATGGTGCATGGCCGAACCCCACAAAGTTGTGTTTATGGACTTAGACTTAATGGTAAATCAAATGGAACATGGGATTGATTGATTGACACGTTATAAGGTAACGGGACCTCACAAGGGGTGCACGATCGTGAGCGGTTGTTGGATTAAAACGCAAGGACATTAAGTGGTCATTGGTAGGATTCTACCTCTTTGAAACCATAAGTTATGTAATATGGTTTAATTTCTTATTTTGATGGTTTATGTTGTAAAAATGTTATGTTTCAAATATGAGGTTTTAATGCTATGATTATACTATTACATAGCATGTGGTCATATACATCTCATGCATGGCATGGGAGGGATGTTTGCAACCGGAGGCTTCGCTCCGTCGGGGCGTCCGTAAGGCATTCGTAGGATGACCTTGATGTGCATTATCCATCAAGAAGTAACCGGAGAACACACTCCGTCAGGGCGTCCGTAAGGCAACTGTGGGGATACCTTGATGAGGAGAATTCCGTCAAGAGGTTACATGTATTTGTGATGGGTGGGACTCATTGCATTTGACACCATGGCATGGCATAGTTTTTATATGGTTTTGATAATATGTTATTATATATGATTTGCACTAACCATGTGTTAACCCTATTTGGAGTACCTACTAGGCGCGTTGTCTAATGCCCTACTTCTACCCTAGCGGATGACACATGAAATGAAGGGAATGATGAGCGTGATCGGAGCCAAGCATAGGAGCTTGGAAGTGTTGATTTTATTTATTTAAAGTTACTCATGGACTATGTAATTTGAGTAGCTAGTATTTGGGCTTGTAATAACTTAGATAATTTTCTATGATTTGAATGGTTTATTTTGGATATTTAAGTTATGATAATTATGGTTAAGCGACGAACCACTTTGCTAACTAAAAATGGAATAGAATTAGGTTCTATTATAATCCGCAGTTAGGTTTTATTCTGCATGTATGACTTAATGCGTGTGAACCGTATTCATGGACTTAGTCCATGCACAAGTATGGTTGACCAGTTAATGGTCGGAGTTAGAAGTTCGGACTTAGCTCGCATCGTGGTGTCCCGCTCTCTATCACTCTTCTATTTATATATAAAGAAAAAGACTCTGATTTTCGGAAAGCGAGTGAAAAAGGGCGGGGCGTTACAGAATCTTTCAAGGTACAGAATCAATTGATAGATGGAGTCGATTTGAAAGATCGAAAAATCAAGACCGATGGAGGTTTAACCTTCAAGGACAGATTGCTTGTAGCAGAAACAAAGGATCGCAGAAGAATAGTGCTCGATCACTTCCATCACTCTCGTTTTGCAGTACATCCCGGGGCTGCAAAGATGTATCATGATTTACGACGCCAAGTCTAAATGCTTAACTTGTCAGCATCTAAAAGCTGAGCACCAGACCAGGAGGGAAAATGAATCCTCTCTCAATAACTAGATGGAAATGGGAACATACTACCATGGATTTTGTTGTTGGTTTTTCTAAATCATCTAAGGGAAATGACTCAATATGGGTGATAATAGATAGATTAACCAAACCTGCCCATTTTTTGCCGATCAAGGTGACACACTCATTGATGACTTTAAGTAAACGGTATGTAAAGGAGTACCAGTATGCATAGTATCAGATCGTGACTCACGATTTGTATCCAGATTTTGGCTGAGTCTACAAAAGGAGCTTGGTACATAGTTATGTTTCAGTACCGTTTTCCACCCTCAGACTAACAGTCAGTCTGAGCGGACTATTCAGACTCTAGAAGATATGTTGAGAGCCTGCGTGATGGATATACAGGGCAGTTGGGAAGATCATGTCGCGTTGATAGAATCTGTTTACAACAATAGTTTTCAGTCCAATATTCAGATTACAAGATACGAAGCTCTCTACGGTAGACCATGCAGATCACCCTTATGTTGGACAGAAATTGGAGATAAGGCGTTGTTAGGACCGAAAATGGTCAGAGAGACATCAGAGCAAGTTGAAATTATCAGATAACGTCTCAAGAAAACACAAAGTCGACAGAAGAGTTACGCTGACAAGAAGCGTAGACCTCTTGAATTCTCAATGCGTGACCATGTTTTCTTACATATTGCACCATGTCATGGAGCTAGACGGTTTGGTCGTAAAGGAAAGTTATCGCCAATGTACATAGGATCCTTCGAGATCTTGGATAAGATCGATGGAGTGGCTTATCATTTGGCTTTACCTCCAAGCTTGGCTAGAGTACATAATGTGTTTCATATGTCAATGTTGAGGAAATACAAACCAGATCCATCACATTTATTGAATTGGGACGACATCGACATCACAGAGGATGTGACTTTCGATGAGGGTCTATCAGAAATCCAAGGTACTGGAACTCTAAAGCTCAGGAGAAAGACAATAGCTCAAGTGAAAGTACTATGGGGGCATCATGGGGCAGACAACACGAAATGGGAGCGTGAGTCAACGATGCGGGAGTTGTATCCCGATCTGTTCATAGAGAAAGGTACTACTTTTGTTGAAAGCACTTTGTTTTACTTTGAAAAATAATGAATAATGTCTTTAAAATTGTCAGAATATATGGGACCACTCAAATGTCCAATTTGGAAACCGAGAATTTCACACACTTTACATATTTGAGTATTCTACTCAGTGGTATTTCCAGAATTTTCTAACGTTTACCCGAAATACGATGCTTAGACGTGACTTATCTATATACCCCAATTTGATAAAAACCCCGTAATCTAAAAATTAGTAAACTTGGATCATAGTCAATCTATATTTTAAGTAAACTTTTGGCATTTTTAGAAAATTCATTTGAGGGTTTGAAACACTAGAAAATAGGTTTCAAAGTTTCGAGAAATTTAGACCACCGATATTTTATGAAACGTTATTTTTGTAAAAATAGAGGATTTTTTGTTAATAAAATGAAAATATGATTTCACCAACCTATTTAAATGTTGCTTTCTCAACCGATAGGGGTGTCCGATTTTATCAATTTTACCTCTAAATATCTCAACTTTTAAGTGTTTGAAAAGAGGAAGAAACGGTACAATTTTTAATCCATCTTTGGAAAATAAAAATGCTAAGGTAAATCCTGCCAACACTCATCGACACCACCGACAGAAATTAACAGATGAAAATCACTTGAACAGTGATTTTCGAAATTTAATAGGCTTCGATTTTCAGAAAAATTTACCAATTCACAGAGCTTTCTTGTTTGTCAAACACTTGTCAAACAACCCTTTTGTAGTGGATGTTAGTTATCCTCTGTAAGTATTTCTTCGAATTTGTTTCCATCGATTTGTAGATAAATTTCAGTAGAAAATCTGTCCAAGATTTGATATAAAAATACTTTCTAGATTTTCCATGGGTAACCAGAGAAAACCCATGCTCGATCACAACAGTCTGCTCAAAACCCAGTTGACACATCGAGTTTTTACAATGTGTCCACCTTTTCCAGCCGATATATGTTCAAAGTTGATATATCTGCAATGGTAAATTCGACACATCGAGTTTTACATACATATCAGGCAAAGAAACTGGACATATCAACTTTGTCGACATGTCTGAAAACAGAGTAGAGATTGACCAAACTGTCAAACCAGAAATGATACATATCGCCATTTTAACATGTATACAGAAATGGTACACATCGCCATTTTGCTATACATACAGAAATGGTACACAAACATTTTATGATGTACCTATAGAAGTGGTATACATATCCATTTCGCTATACATACAAAAATGGTACACATAGCCATTTTATGATCTCTCCAGAAACTATAGGATTCAACAGATAATTTTGAATAATATTTTCATGAAAAATGTTAGGTTATTTAAACCCCTTTCAAATATATGGATTATTTTTGCTGTTTTTAATGATTTAACAGTTTCAACTCAAAATACTCGCCACTTGAAAGGAGTAACACCCCAGATTTTCTTTATTTTATAATTTATTGGATTGGCCCACTTGGATTGCAATTTAATTAAAATTGAGATTAAAAAAAGTTGAAATGGACATTAGATGGACAAAGAAATGGGTCAATTACCCAATTAAGACCCAATGGGTCATGGCTGAGCTTGATTTTAAAGTAATTGGGTAAATTTAGCTAAATTAGTTGAATTGGATAAATTAGTGCATTTAATACATTAAGGTCCACCTCTCCAAGTGAGTGGAATGTGACTGATGTGGCATTGCCATGTGGCATCCATGTCATAACATGGAAACCAACTAAGCAAGGATGCCAAGTCATCAAGTGACATGGCCAAAGAGGGACCCAAGTGCCATGTTGTGACCAAGTTACCACATGCATGGTCGACCATGACATGCGTTGACTTGGTCAACCACTTTTGGAGTTAAGTCTTGAATTGAGAGTTTTTGCTTAAGTTCAGAAGATGAAGGGATGAGATGGGAGGCTAGGATCTCATCCATCTCATTTAAGGGAAGATAAAGGGTAGAGATGACTTGGGAACCCAAGGGTCTTCATCTCAAGAGCCATGAAGCCACCCTTGGGAAGCCAAGGGATTATTTGGTTAAGCCAAGGGTCTCCCTGGTTAAACCAAGCCATAATGAGAGGAAAGGAAGAGTTTAAGTCTTAAACATAAAAACCCAAACCAAGAGGCACTCAACTTGGCCAACCCCCTCCTCTCTTGAACAAGAGAATTTCCTCCACTCCTCTCCTCTCTCTCTCCCACCTCTACCTCCATACACTTGGAGACTTTGAAGAACAAAGAAAGGAGAAGAAGAATTAAGAAAGAAGAGACAAACCAAAAGAAAAGAAGGAGATTGAAGGAAGGTATGTATAAGATTTAATAGTATAGGAATAGATCTAAGGAAAACAAAGTTTGGCCATGGTGTGGTAGAACCCATGGGTACCATGATTGGTTGGAATGAATGGCCAAAAATTGTTATAAGGTCATGGAGTTGGAAATCCATCCAAAGGATGGTTATGGGTTGAAACAAAACAACCATAAGATTAAAATTGAACCCATGTTATGATGATAGTATGACTGGATGGATTATGAAAAACTCTAACCTTGGCTAGTGGGAAAAATAAATTTACTAAGTGAAGTATTGAAGATAAAATCCATATTTAAATACGATAAAGGATGGATTTCAAAGAGAAGGGCTTTACAATGAATGCAAACAAAAAGATCTGACATAAAGTTAGTCGAAGTGTGCTATCCGAGCACACAAAGGATCTGGTTGTATTTCAGCTGACTGAATATTATGATTCAGCCGACTGAAAGTGTACTGGCCGAGCACACAAAGGATCTGGTTGTATTTCAACCGACTGAATATTATGATTCAGCTGACTGAAAGTGAACTAGCCGAGCACACAGAGGATCTGGTTGTATTTCAGCCGACTGAAGGTATACTGGCCAAATATGTATAATATCTGGTTGTATTTCAGCCGACTGAATCTTATGATTCAGTCGACTGAAAGTATACTGGCTAAGCATTGTATTTCAGCAGATTGAATCTTATGATTCAATCGACTAAAAGTATACTAGCCAAACATGTATAGTATCTGGTTGTATTTCAGCCGACTGAATCATAAGATTCAGTACAGAAAGTATACTGGCCAAGCAAATACGAGATCTGGTTGTATTTCAGCGGACTAAATCTTAAGATTCAGTTGACTGAAAGTTTACTGGCCAAATACATAAGGGATCTGTTTGTATTTCAGCCGGCTAAATCTTACGATTCAGTCGAGTGAAAGTTTATGAGTCAAATACAGATGGGATTTGTATGTGTTTCAGTCGACTGAATTCCAGATTCAGTCAACCGAATTAGAATGTTTTATTTTGGATTATCTTCCAGATGCCTCTGTCTATCTGGTAGGATGGAAGGGGTGAGGAAATTAAAATGGAAAATCAAATTAATATATATGGTTGAATTTGATAAGGTAAAGAGGTTCGCAAAGGGACTACGATTCATCTCACGCGATCGTTAGCGTTATCCTTGCAAAACAAGAATGGATAGTATGTCGGACATTAGTAGGATTCCTACCTCATTGAGAACACTATGGAGTATAATATGATACTTGTTATATTCAAAATATGAGAATGCATTGTCTAAATAAATTGTATATAATTATGAGTTGATTTCAATGATATTATGTATTTTGAAATGAAATGCCATTCTTGCATACATTACCACATGCATGGCATGGGAGGGAACACATATGACCAGTAAGCCAAGTTCTGAGCGGTCCGGACATAACTTGGGCTTGAGATTAACTTATATGAAGCTATATGAATTGTTGAGATTTGGCCGCGTCCAATTGATAGAAAAGGTATGGCGTAATTGGGCCAAAGAGCTCCTGGGTATTCAGTCCCGAAATCCTGCACAGAGGGAGGAGATTACACTCCATTGGTAATCCCGATTAATTTGTGAATGGGTATACAGTACCCTAGTGGTTGGCACCTCAAACACTGTGGTCATAATTGGCCAAGGAAACCATTGATTGATTTACGATGTGATTGAGTATGGACATTGGATGGGATTTCATTTGGCATTAACACCCATAACATGACACTTATGTTAGCATGATTATGATATGGACATCATGCATGGTTTTATTACTTACAAGATGTTTTACAAATTTGTCACTAATGATGTATAAACCCTTGATATATGATATTATAATATTACTCTTATGTGTACCATAACCCTAATTGGAGTACCTACCTGGGATGTTGACTAATGCCCTACTTCTACCCTATAGATGATCGAACTGGAAATGATAAGGACATGGGACCAGAAGGGAGCCAAGCGTAGGAGCTTGGAAAGATTAAAGTTTAAAATTATTTAGTTTTAATTTCGATGACGTATTCGGAGGACTTATGTTTTGGATTGTAATAACTTAGAACTTATTTGCTATGGTTTGATAATCTTTAAGTTTTATTGGAATTTTATGGTGATTGGTTTTCCTTGCCTAATGATGACAAGAGAATGAATAACATCTTATTTATATAAATTACTCTGCAAGCATTAAGAAAAGCGTGTGAAAATGTTTAAGTGGACTTAGTTCACGCACACGTAATAGTGGTTAGTTAAGGGTCGGGTTTTGGATACTCGGACTTGACTCTCGCGTGACGGCCCCTCCTCTCTCACTTTTTTTTTAAAAAAAAATATACTCTGATTTATGCAAATGAAAAGGGTGGGGCATTATAGCTGGTGTCAGAACGAAACCGGAAGTGTTGAATCTTCCAAAGTAAGATTAGTACGGTATCATGTCTCACGAACAGATAATAATCCCAACTGACCGACTCTTCAGAGTCTACTGCATGGGGGCCGGATTAATTTACTTTGATGAGAATCAGACTGTAGGCATTCAATCTGAGAACAAGCTTTGATGAGAAAAAAAAAACAACAGCAAGGCAAAGACAATCACTATAAATTGTAGATTTATCAAACATAACGAAATAGGTCGTCCCTCCCCTGAACAAGAACTAAACAGAACTTTCCCCTCTCTATGATTATTTGGTCAATTATAACTTCAAAGTATTTGAGCACAAGTCCTTATGAGAAAACTAAGTCAACCAATGTTTCAGTGACTTACGAAAAATGCCTCCACGAAGAAGAAATACCACGCACAACTGGAATCAGGAAGAGGGATAGGACAATGTGAATATTCCTGAGGTACCTCTCGAGCTATAGAGCCTAGTGCAGGCAGTAGTCACCTCCATTCTATAGCAGCACCAAAACGGTAATGGAGGCACTACTTCCAATGAATCTCAGGACCGAACAATGGTTAGAGGGAAGGAGGGATCCGCAGGAGCGGAGAACTGGACTGAGAATTTAACAAAGATCTTGAAGCTGCTTAAGATCACCGATGACCAGGACTGAATATTGCTAGCTACCTCGCCGGCAAATGGTGGAAAGTCATAGAACATCAACAAGCGCAGATTCCAGCGGCGGGTAGAACAGAGATAACTTGGGACCAGTTCGTTGGGATGTTTCTGGATCATTACTTTTCAGAAGAGGAGAAGGAGCGCTAGACACAGACATTCATAGCTTTGGTCCAGGGCCCCATGACCATCGTAGAATACTATCAAGAATTCCTCCGTCTATCATGTTATGCTCTATACATGGTGGACACGAAATATAAGAAGGCCCGAAAGTTTGAACGAGGCTTGTGACCAAACATCAGAGCCAAAGTCACTATTTTCAAATCAGCTACTTCGGCAGAAGTGGTCAGTTGAGCCAGCATAACCAAACAAGAGCTGATGGAAACAGTCAGATTTGTGGAGAACGAATGAAGCCACAGGAGGGAAATTATTTCCGCCCTCGCAAGAAATTTAGACCCAACTTTAGGACCCTCATCCTCCACTGCTTCCACTGGTGGTTTTCGTCCTACTCAGTCCTCCACATTAGGACCAGTCTCTCAGTCTCCTCGAGGTGTTATCACCTGTTATAAGTGTAGCCAGTAGGGTCATATCAAGAGGGAATGTCCATAGAACAACAAACCTTCTTACTCCAGGGGTTATTTCCGTCCTTCAGCTCAGACAGCCCAGTCGCAAGCATCTAGGGCACACAACTATATACAATAATTCCTCCTCCAGAGATGGCAGATCACTCAGTGATTCAAAGTATGGCAATAGTTGGTAGTTCTTATGCTTATGCATTACTTGATTCAAGAGCATCCCACTCCTTTATATTTGCTACTTCATTTAAACACATACAAAACCCCGTACTTAGCCCATTAAGTGGCTCATAAAAATGGGTCATGGGTTCGACCATACACCATGGCCGAACCCATGATGTTAATTTCCTTATTTCTCTTGGATCTTTTCCCGCATTTTTGATCCACATCTTAGATCCCTTAATGCCTTACCACTTCATGTCATAGGATCTTTAAAATCAGCACCTTTAATTAACATTAGGCTCACTTTCTTGAGTCCATCAAAACTACCAACATTCCCCATTATTTTTCCCTATTTACATATCCATCAAAATTATGAATATATTACCATAGGGTTCATCATTCATTGGTGACATTTAAGACCATAAAACATTAACCTTCATCCATGGATTCCTTCATTTAAAAACCCCTTTCAAAATTACTAGCATTCTTTCATTTAAAACTTTAAAAATCATTAACCGCTTAACATATCCTCCATTCTCTAACCCCATTAAAATTCTAACACCATCACCATAAGTTCATGGTCCATCATTCATTCATGCCTTTTAAGGCCACAAAAATCATTCACATCTTCCATGAATTTCATCATAAAAACCCCTTTAAAAATTACCTGCATTTAATCATCAAAATCTTAAAACCCTAAATCATCCTCCATGGCTTCCATTCTTTATAAACCCTAATAAATCAATTAATCACCTACCATGGTTTTGACCTTAAAAACCCCATTCCAATTTACTTAATTACTCACCATGATTCCTTCCAAAAATTCCATACATCCATTGCTTAAATAATTTAATTACATAATGTCCTTAATCCATTTATTTTTCTTAACCCTAATTTACCCATTAGGGTTTTGTCCATTTTTCATCCTTCCATGGAATGGATTTGAGATCCAAGGCCCATAATGTTTTGGCCACCACTAAATCTAAGAAATGGACCCCAAATCTTAAACCCTAAAAAAAATCCAATCTCTTGTTTAGAAATACTTACAATCCGTCGACTCCTCCGACTTTCTTTGCTCCCTTCGGACTCCTTGGCCTCCTTTCTTCTTCTTCTCCTTTGTTGATCGGCTAGGATGCTTGATCAAGATGAAAAACCTCCAAGCTTGGGTTGGCTAAGATGGAGTAGATTTGAGAGAGAGAGAGAGATGATGGAGAAAAGATGTCTCAAGCTTTGGCCTTGAGGTGGAGGGCCAAACCTAGCTTCTTTCTTCTCTTCTTAGTTTTCTTCTTCTTTTTCTCCTTGGTGAGGGACGGCAATGAGAGGGAGAAAGAGAGGAAGAGATTGAGATAAGAGTGGGATTTGAGAGAGAAGATGAAAACTATCTCTTTTTGGTTGCTTACTTTATACTCCACCATTAAGTCTCCCACCAACCAAGCATGAGATATTTTTTATGCTTTATGGTGGTGGTTGGGATAAACCACCACCTAAGCCAATGTTTTTTGGTCTTTGGAGATGAGGTGGTGTGGTCTACCACCTTTGACCATTTGACCACCTTTTGAATAGTTTAATCATTTAATTAACTAGATAATTACCTTAGGTTAATTAACTCCCACTTAACTTAATTCCATTATTCCACCCATGGTTGATCAATTCAACCATGGTGGCCAGCCCCACCAATCCTTGGTCCCCACGCCACCTCACTTGGTGAGGTGGAGGTGGGTCCCATTCTGCCATGCTACCTTCATCATTCCATCACCAACTTAGGTGACTTAAATTTAATTAAATCCATTCCTCTTATTGGATCACCATTGGGCCCATGGCCCAATTAAATTCACCCTTACCCATTTACCTTAGAGCTTACATTATCTTGACCCATTGGGTCCCAAATGGGTATTGGGCCCAATTTGACCATCCTTGGCCCCATTGACCATCATTGACCATTTAAATGATTTTAAATCCAATCCATGGTCCATTGGGGCATACTTGGGCCTTTGTCCATATTTTGATCCATTCACCATTTATTCCATCAAATTTCCAATTTCCACCATTAAAATAAAATAATAGCCACATATACATTGATTTAAAAATTATGGGCTATTACATGGCATGGACTGGTTGGCTACGTTTCAGACCGGCATTGACTGCCACCCTCACAGAGTGATATTCTGGTCACCCGAGCGAAAACTGTTTATGGTACATGCCAACAGACAGAACATTCCTAAGAATAGGAAATTACATGAAGAAATGAACCATCTCGTACTGAACAGTATTAAACTAGATAAGGCGCCGGTGGCTGAACTACCTAATATAGTGAAAGAACTCCATGGTTTGCCTCGAGAAAGGGAGATTGACTTTGAGATTAAACTCTATCCTGGCACTACTCCTGTACCATTGCCTCATTACTAGATGGCCCCTGCAGAAATGTCTGAGCTGAAGAAACAAATTGATGAGTTGCTCAGACTAGGATGCATCCAGCGCAGCACCTCATCTTGGGGAGCACCGGTATTATTCGTAAAGAAGAAAGATGGTACTCTTCGGATGTGTGTGGATTACATGAAGTTGAATCAGTTGTCTGTCAGAAACAAGTATCCTCAGCCCAGAATTGATGATCTGTTCGATCAACTCAGAGGCTCGAGTCATTTCTCCAAGATTGATCTTATGTCAGGCTACCATAAATCCGTGTCAGAGATGCGGACATAGAAAAAACGGTTTTCAGAACTCGGTATGGACTATATGAATATGTGGTCATGCCTTTCAGACTCACAAGTGCACCAGCCGTGTTCATGGATCTGAAGAACAGAATATTCCATCCTTATCTAGATAAGTTCATAATTGTCTTCATTGACGATATTCTGATTTATTCCAATAGTCGGGAGGAGCATGATGAGCATCTGAGGATAGTCCTGGACACAATAAAGAAGAATCAATTATATGCCAAAGTAAGGAAATGCGAAGTCTGGCTATCTGAGGTCAACTTCTTAGGACATGTCATATCAGCAGGAGAATAGTTGTGGACCAAGCTAAAGTGGCAGCGGTTATAGACTGGAAAGCTCCGAAGAATGTGACTGAAATCCGCAGCTTTCTGGGACTAGCTGGCTACTATCGGAAATTTATTATGGACTTCTCCAAGATTGCGGCTCCACTCACTCGACTAACTCATAAAGAAGTCAAATTTGAATGGTCTGACGTGTACAATCGAAGGTTTGAGGATATGAAAAAAAACCTTACCACCACTCCCATTTTGATTTTGCCAGAGAGAGGCAAGGGATATGAAGTATACTGTGATGCTTCAAGAGAAGGACTTGGGTGCTCTCTCACCCAAAGTCATCATGTGGCGGTATATGGTTCAAGGCAACTAAAAATCCATGAATGTAACTATCCCACTCATGATCTGGAACTAGTTGCAGTGGTTTTCGTTCTCAAAAGCTTGAGACACTATTATTTGGTGAGAAATATGAGGTGTTTTCAGACCATAAGAGTTGAAAATATATGTTCGATCAAAAGGAACTCAATTTGAGACAGCGCAGATGGATGGAAAACCTGCAAGACTATGAATTTGCATTGCGATAGCACCCTGGCAAGACAAACAAAGTGGCGGATGCCCTCAGTCGCATTTCACATGCAACTGTAGCAAGTCTAATTATGAAAGAATGGGAAACGCTAACGACCATCGGAGAGTTCAATTTGCACATCAAAAATCGTGGGAGCATGTATAATCTGATGGTACAGTCCAGCATGGTTTCCAAGATTGAACAAGAACAGCGGACAGATCTTGAAGTGGCAGAAATATGGAGTAAGATGTCGACTGGACAGGTCATACCAGAGTGGGAATTGTGACCTGGACAAGGTCTCTTATTCCGAGGCAAGATATATGTACCTCAAGGCTGCAGGAGAGAGTTGTTGACAAAAGCTCATCAATCAAAGCTCTCCATTGATCCAGGTAGCACCAAAATGTACCCTGATTTGAAAAAGTCATTATTGGTGGGATGGACTCAAAAAAGACGTGGTTGACTTTGTCTCTCATTGCCTTACTTGTCAGCAAGTCAAGACAGAACATCAGAAGCCATCAGAGCTGCTCAAACCTCTGCCTGTGCCCGAATGGAAGTGGGAACACATTGCCATGGACTTTGTGATAGGATTACTGAGGACTGCAAAGGGTAATGATATAATCTGGGTTATAGTGGACCGTTTGACCAAGTTTGCACATTTTCTCCCCATAAAGATGACAAACTCGTCTGAGACTTTGGGACGGCGGTATATAAGGGACATCATTAGGCTACATGGTATACCCAGGACTATTGTGTCAAACAGAGATGGCAAATTCACTAGCAGAGTGTGGCAGACATGTAGTCGGCTATGGGGAAAAATTTATTGTATAGTACAGCTTTCCATCCACAGACCGACGGTCAGTCGGAACAAGCAATACAAACATTGGAGGATATACTGAGAGCCTGCATGCTAGACTTCAAGGGTAATTGGTAAGATCACCTACCACTGGTCGAGTTCTCATACAACAACAGTTACCAGGCAAGCCTCAAGATAGCTCCATTTTAGGCATTGTATGGTAGACCCTGCAGATCCCCACTGTGTTGGACAAATGCCGGGGATCCTGCTCTTACTGGACCTGATCTTCTTGTAGAAATCACGGAACAAATCAAGGTGATACGACAGCATCTGCTCATGAAGCAAAGTCGTCAGAAGAGCTATGTTGACAAAAGAAGAAGATCTCTTCAGTTTGAAGTGGGAGACCTAGTATTCTTAAAAGTCTCACCACAAAAGGGACACATGAGGTTTAGAAAGAAAGGGAAGTTATCACCCAGATTTGTGGGACCCTTTCCAATCCATGAGAAGGTGGGGGAAGTGGCCTATCGTCTGATACTCCCTCCACAGTTGTTAGGACTGCATGATGTATTACATGTTTCCATGCTGGGGAAGTACAACCCTGACCCATCACACGTGCTGAATGTGCAAGACATAGAAGTGCAAAGCGACATATCTTACGTCGAGAGCCTTGTCTGAGTAATTGAGACGAAACAAAAGGTATTACGAAACCGAGCGATTTCGGTCGTCAAAGTGGTATGGGACCGACATAAATGAGGAAGCCACTTGGGAACTGGAATCAGAAATGAGAGCAGCTCATCTTGAACTATTTGTATAGTTTGTTTGAAACCCTACTTCGCTTGATTATCGGGACGAATATTTCAAAAAGTGGGTAATATTGTAACACACAAGATTTTCCTTATTTTATAATTATTGGATTAGCCCACTTGGATTGCAATTTAAGTGAAATTGAGATTAAAAAAGTTGAAATGGACATTAGATGGGCAAGGAAATGGGTCAATTACCCAATTAAGACTCAATGGGTCATCGCTGAGCTTGATTTTAAAGTAATTAGATAAATTTAGTTAAATTAGTTGCATTGGATAGATTAGTGCATTTAATGCATCAAAGTCCACCTAATCAAGTGAGGTGGCATGTGAGTGATGTGGCATTGCCATGTGCCATCATGTCATCACATGGAAGCCAACTAAGCAAGGATGCTAAGTCATCAAGTGACATGGCCAAAGAGGGACCCAAGTGCCATGTGGTGACCAAGTCACCACATGCATGATCGACCATGACATGGGTTGACTTGGTCAACCACTTTTGGAGTTAAGTCTTGAATTGAGAGTTTTTACTGAAGTTGAGAAGATAAAGGGATGACATGGGAGGCTAGGATCTCATCCATCTCATCTAAGGGAAGATAAAGGGTAAAAATGACTTGGGAACCTAAGGGTCTTCATCTCAAGAGCCTTGAAGCCACCCTTGGGAAGCCAAGGGACTCTTTGGTTAAGCCAAGGGCCTCCTTGGTTAAACCAAGCCATAAGAAGAAGAAAGGAAGAGTTTAAGTCTTAAACATAAAACCCAAACCAAGGGGCACTCCAAACCCCTTGGCCGACCCATCCTCTCTTGAACAAGAGATTTCTCTCCACACCTCACCTCTCTCTCTCTCCCACCTCTACCTCATGGTACTTGGAGACTTTGAAGAACAAAGAAAGGAGAAGAAGAATTAAGGAAGAAGAGACAGACTAAAAGAAAAGAAGGAGATTGAAGGAAGGTGTGTATAAGACTTAATAGTATGGGAATAGATCTAAGGAAAACAAAGGTTTGGCCATTGTGTGGTCGAACCCATGGGTTCCATGATTGGTTAGAATGAATGATGAAAATTATTATAAGGCCATGGAGTTGGAAATCCATCCAAAAGATGGTTATGGGTTGAAACAAAACAACCATAAGATTAAAGCTGAACCCATGTTATGATGATAGTATGACTGTATGGATTATGAAAAACACTAACCTTGGCTAGTGGGAAGAATAAATTTACTAAGTGAAGTATTGACGATAAAATCCACATTTAAATATGATAATGGATGGATTTCAAAGAGAAGGACCTTACAATGAATGCAAACAAAAGGATTTGACACAAAGTCAGTCGACTGAATCTTAAGATTCAGTCGACTGAAAGTGTACTGGTTGAGAACACAAAGGATCTGACCCAAAGTCAGCCAACTGAATCTGTGATTCGGTCGAGTGAAAGTGTGTTGGCCGAGAACACAAAGGATCTAGTTGTATTTCAGCCGACAGAAAGTGAACTGGCCGTGCACAAAAAGGATCTGGTTGCATTTCAGCCGACTGAATCTTATGATTCAGTCAACTAAAAGTATACTGGCCAAACGTGTATAGTATCTGGTTGTATTTCAGCTGACTCAATCTTATGATTCAGTCGACTGAAAGTATACTGGTGAAGCATGTATGAGATCTGTGAGATTTGGTTGTGTTTTTGCCGACTGAATCTTATGATTCAGTCGACTGACAGTTTACTCGCCAAACACGTAAGGGATTTGTTTGTGTTTCATCCGACTGAATCTTATGATTTAGTCGACTGAAAGTTTGCAGGCCAAACACGTAAGGGATCTATTTGTATTTCGGCCGACTAAATCTTATGATTCAGTCGACTGAAAGTTTATGGGTCAAATACAAATGGGATCTGTTTGTGTTTCAGTCGACTAAATTAGAATATTTTATTTTGGATTATTTTATAGATGCCTCTATCTATCTGGTAGGATGGAAGGGGTGAGGAAATTAAAATTGAAAATCAAATTAATATATATAGTTGAATTTGATAAGGTAAAGAGGTTCGCAAAGGGACTACGATTCATCTCACTTGATCTCTAGCGTTATCCTTGCAAAACAATAAAGGATAGTATATCGGACAATGGTAGGATTCCTACCTCATTGAGAACACTATGGAGTATAATATGATACTTGTTATATTCAAAATATGAGAATGCATTGTCTAAATAAATTGTATATGATTATGAATTGATTTCAATGATATTATGTATTTTGAAATGAAGTGTCATTCTTACATACATTACCTCATGCATGGCATGGAAGTGAACACATATGACCAGCAAGCCAAGTTCTGAGTGGTCCGGACATAACTTGGGCTTAAGATTAGCTTATATGAAGCTATATGAACTGTTGAGATTTGGCTGCGTTCAGTTGATAGAAAAGGTACGGCGTAATTGGGCTAAAGAGCTCCTGGGTATTCAGTCCCAAAATCCTGCGCAGAGGGAGGAGATTACACTTCATTGGTAATCCAGATTAATTTGTGAATGGGTATACAGTACCCTAGTGGTTGGCGCCTCAAACACTGTGGTCATAATTGGCCAAGGAAACCATTGATTGATTTACGATGTGATTGAGTATGGACATCGGGTGGGATTTCATTTGGCATTAATACCCATAACATGACACTTATGTTAGCATGATTATGATATGGTCATCATGCATGGTTTTATTACTTGCAAGATGTTTTACAAATATGTCATTAATGATGCATAAACCCTTGATATATGATATTCTAATATTACTCTTATGTGTACCATAACCCTAATTGGAGAACCTACTGGGCATGTTGACTAATGCCCTACTTCTACCTTATAGATGATGGAACAGGAAATGACAAGGACGTGAGACCGGAAGTGTAACGCCCTCCCCTTTTCACCTAAAATCAGAGTCTATTTTTTTTTTTTTATAAAGAGTGACAAAGGGCGCGGACGTCACGATGCGAGTTAAATCCGAGCTTCTAAAGCCCGGCCCTTAACTGGCCAACCCTACGTGTGTGTGGAACGAAGTCCACGGAGAACAGTTCACACAAAGACAGCAAACATCAAGGAATAATACAACTATATACGGAATTAACAATAAGGACTATCCTACAAATTTGAGATCGCAGGGAAGATAACATCCATTTAAATTACTACAATACCTCAAAATCATAATGTCCATAATATAATCCCAAAACATAGCAAGTAATCTAATTTATTGCATTTCCGACAAGCTAAACTATTGCAAATTACATTATCCGAAATAAACATTAGTAACTATCGAGCACGCCTTTCCAACTCCTTAGCTTGGCTCCCATCTCTTCCTTCCGCTTCGCCACCTCCTGTGTCATCAGCTAGGGTAGAAGTAGGGCGTTAGACAACGCGCCCAGTAGGACTCCGAGTAGGGCTAACACATGGATTAGTAATAACAGCATACAGATAATAACCCAATGCAAGCTGATAAACCATCATGTAATGAAACTATAAAGTAAATGCCATGTCATGGGTGTCTATGTTATGCATCACACCCATCATCCAAACCATATAATATCATATCTCTCTTGATGGCACGGCCTCGTCAAAATATACACAATCCCAACTCATCCCCCTGGACGGTAAAACCTCGTCCAGATATAACCAATCACAAATCATCCCCCTGGACGGCAAAACCTCGTCCCGATATAACCAATCACAAATCATCCCCCTTGATGGAAGAACCATCATCAAGGTATCATAATTACATACAACATCCCTGATAAATCAAATACATTAAAATATCTCCATGTCTGTTTATCGGTCGCCCCGACGGAGCATGGACTCCGGGTTCATTTCATCTTTCCCCTGTCATATCCCTCCCATGCCATGCATGAGATGTAGATGTCATATGCCATGTAATGAATATAATAACAAACTATGACATTTAAAAATCCCATCCGTAAAACATATAACTTGATTATCAAAAAGAGATCAAGAAAAGCCTCAATAATCACATCATAGCTTTAAAACCCATTTATAAACCAATCATATACTTACCAGAATAAATCAAATGAAAGTCCCTACATAATACATAATTCAAAACCAATCTTAACCAAACCATATAATTTTCAAAGTAATTCAAAGAAACCATCACTCCATCCATGGCTTACAAAAAGGTTAGAATCCTACCAAATACCGACTAGCGTTCTTTCTTTCGTTTCCGTCCGACAGTCTAGCTACCGACACGTGTACTACTTGCGATGTCCAGTACCTTATTACACATTAATCAATCCACATTTTAATTACATAAGTGTAAAATCAGCCTCCCAGGCTTTATTTTACCCTACATAATGCTATTACTTAGAATCCCTAAACCCATGATCATCTCCCATGGAGTTCTTCATTTTAACCATTATTTACGGTTTTGCCACTACCTCTTCTCCATGGTTAATCATTCATTCATCCATACATGATTAAGTCCATAGATGATTCATAGATTTGGATCCATCAATGACCCATCACCCATATCTTAAAATCAATAAAGTCAGCCACTTAATTTAACCTAAAGTCCATTACTTTAAACATGTACAAACACATTAACCTTAGGCCATAATGATCTACAATTGAGTCATTAAAATTCAGCCCTTTAAATTTAACCAAATCTCCATTGTCCTTGGTCTTTGGTTACACATTAAATTCATCATAAGTCCCTCCATTGAGAAACCTAAACCATACACTTGACTTATCATTACTTAATCACACTTCCATTACAACTAACAACACTAAAAATTAGCCACTTAAACACTCTAATCCTCATTCCTTTCTCACATACATCACACCAAATTTATCCATAAGTTTACCCACAAATGGGTCATGGGTTCGGCCATACACCATGGTCGAACCCATGGTGTCCTTTTCTCATTTTTTTTTTCTTGGGTCCATTGCTCAGATTTTAATTTATCACAAATCCCTTTGCTCACATTTTAATTTATCACAAATCCCTCTATATGGGAATTTCATCATTTATTTAGATCATTCATTTGATCAACATTTGTTTCATCTCTTGAGCCCATCAAAACTAATAACATTCCCCCTCATCTTTTCATGGTTTCAAACATACTTAACCCATTGAATCTTCCCATTTTCCATCCTTTTTAAACCCCTTTAAAATTTGTAATACATGACCATAGGGTTCGGCCATACACCGTGGCCGAACCCATGGTTCATGTTCCATTATTTTTCTATGCCTCTTAAGGCCACAACATTACTCATTCAAAACCCTAAACTCATTAATACATTAATCCCTCTTTTGCATCCCTTAAACCCATCATTTGATCACCATTACACCATCATAGGTTTCGGCCATTTACCATGGCCGAACCCATTGTTCATGATCCACCATTCATTGCTCCAAACACCTACATTCACCCATTTAAAATCCTAATTTTCATTTGCTACCCTCATCGTCTTCCATTTATCAAAACCTTAACCAATTAAATCAATTAGCTAACCACTCACCATGGGGTTCGGCCATGCTACATGGCCGAACCCTATGGCCCATGATTCTTCTTCCAATCATCCACTTCCATACTTAATTCATAAATTACCCAATGCACATTATCACTTATTTATTTCTTTTTCCTACTCCTAATTCACCCATTTAGGGTTTTCTCCATCTTCCATTTTCTCAAAACCCTAAAAAAAAAGTACATTACTTGCCATGGGGTTCGGCCATGCTACATGGCCGAACCCTATGGCTCTTAACTCCAAAAAAATGCATGTACCTCTATGTTTAATCACATTAATCATATAATGTCCATAATCCTTTTTTGTTTTTCTTAATCCTAATTTTTCTCCATTAGGGTTTTTGCCCACTTTCCATTCCTTCCATTTGATGGATTTAAAATCCATGGCATAAACTTATGTAACCACCATTAAATTCACAAAAATAAATTCCAATTCTTAAACCCTAAAAATCCAAATTTTCTTGTTTAAGGAATACTTACAATCCGTCGTCTCCTTCGACTTCCGGCACTCCCGTCGGTTTCCTTAGCCTCCTCTCTCCTTCCTTTTGATCTTTGGTAGGTCAAGATTCTTGATCCATGGTGGCAACCCCCAACCTTAGGATCGG
The DNA here is from genome assembly GCA_013350335.1 of Chimonanthus salicifolius. Taxonomy (NCBI): domain Eukaryota; kingdom Viridiplantae; phylum Streptophyta; class Magnoliopsida; order Laurales; family Calycanthaceae; genus Chimonanthus; species Chimonanthus salicifolius. The sequence goes on from CM023533.1 coordinate 70,884,921, forward strand.
CCAAGGTAGGGTCTAAATTGAGAGAGGGAGATGGAGAGATGACGAGAGGGGAGATGATCACCTTGATCTTAGGGTTATTTTCCTTAAAATTCTACTTCTTTCTTCTCTCCTTCTCTTCTTAGCTTCCTTTCCTTAATTTCCTTCTTCTCTTCTCCTTCCTAGTGTGGGACGGCCATAAAAGAGTGAAGGATTGAAATGAGAATGAAAAGAGAGAGAGAAAGGAAAAGATAAGGCTTATCCCCATTTTTTTACTTTACACTAATTACATTCACCAACCTTAAGATATTTTTGAGATATTTAAATTGCTTTATGGTGGTGGTTATCTAAACCACCACCAAGCCCAACGTGGTTCATATTTGAGGTTGGAATGAGGTGGGTCATCACCTCTTGGCCCCACTTTGACCACTTCTAACCACCATTTTAAATAATTTAATTATTTAATTAATTAGATAATTACCTTAGGTTAATCCATTTGTACTTAACCTAACTCCATTACTCCACCCATGGTTGACCAAATCAACCATGGTGGCCGGTCCCACCAAACCTTGGCCCACACACCACCTCACTTGATGAGGTGGAGGTGGGTCCCACTTGGCCACATCACCTTGGTTTAATTCCAAATAACTTAGGTGATTTAAATTTTATTAAGCCCACTACAACCAATTGGATCATCATTGGGCCCATGGCCCAATTACATTTCCATCGTACCCATTTACCTTAGAGCTTAACCATCTTGACCCATTGGGTCCCAAATGGGTATTTGACCCAATTTGACCACCCATGGCTCAATTGGCCATCATTGACCACTTAAATGACTTTAAAATGTAATCCATGGTCTATTGGGCCATATTTGGACCTTTGTCCAAATTTTGGCCCATTTACCATTTACTCCACCAATTTCCAATTTTTATCATTAAAATAAATAATATTCACATATTTATTGATTTAAAAATTTCGGGCCATTACAGGAAGGGAGCCAAGCGTAGGATCTTGGAATGATTAAGTTTAAAATTACTTAGTTTTCATTTCGATGATGTATTCAGAGGACTTATATTTTAGATTGTAATAACTTAGAACTTATTTGCTATGGTTTGATGATCTTTAACTTCTATTGGAATTTTATGGTGACTGGCTTTCCTTGCCTAATGATGACAAGAGAATGAATAACATCTTATTCATATGAATAACATCTTACTCATATAAATTATTCTGCAAGTATTAACAAAAGCGTGTGAAATTGTTTTAGTGGACTTAGTCCACGCACACATACTAATGGCCAGTTAAGGGTCGGGTTTTGGAAACTCGGACTTGACTCGCGTTGTGACGGCCCGTCCTATCTCACTTTTAAAAAATATATATACTCTGATTTATGCAAGTGAAAAAGGGTGGGGCATTACAAAAGGTGAGGAGATTCAACCACACAGTATTTATGCATTCATACTTTGCATTTAAATCATGAAATTTATCACCATTAACCCTACAGTAATGAATGGATATCCGTGGTCATTTTACTGACATAAAGAATGTGACACCAACATTGTTCACACGTAGGGGATGAATGATTGTTACTACATATGAAACGTGAACAAAAGAGTGTCCGGGATATCAAGGTCTATCCATTCTAAAACGGAGAACGGAAACTACTTATTCCTAGAAGCGGATTGGATCCAAAACCATGTTGTAATGGTACAAATGTTGGGATGATTATGAAAAGATACTAGCCTCAGCTAGTGAGCAAAGTAAATTCATTAAGAGTTCTTTGGATGATGATAACTATGTTTTAAAATGATAAGGAATGGATTCCACAAAGAAGGGTCTAGCCAAATAAGCAAACAAGAGAGACTGACAAACAGTCAGTCGGCTGAATCCCAGATTCAGTCGACTGAACTGGTGTTGGCCAGAATAAAAATGAGTTTCTGGGAGTTTCAGCCTACTGAATCTTGTGATTCAGTCTACTGAACATGGACGGGATTAAAATATATAAGGTTTATTGGTGTTTCAGCCGGCTGAATCTAGGATTCAGTCGACTAAACATAGATGTAACGAATACGTAAGGGATCTGTGTGTTTCAACAAACTAAATCTAGGATTCAGTCGACTGAATGTATACTTATCAAACACGTAAACAGTTGGATGCCAATTCAGCCGACTAAATCCTTGATTCAATCGACTGAATGTATACTGGCCAAACACACAGATGATCGGATCCAAAGTCAGCCAACTGAATTTATGATTCAGTCTATTGAAAGTCTGCAGTAAGGCAAAGAACAATAACTGGACGTGATTCAGTCGACTGAATTGGACAGTTTTAATTTTAAATAATTTACCAGATGTTTCAGCCTATCTGGAAGGATGTAAGGGATGAAGGAAATTAAATGGATAATCAATTGATATATATATATATATATATATATATATATATATATAAACTGGGCGTGATTCAGTCGACCGAATTAAAAAGTTTTAATTTTAAATAATTTACCAGATGTTTCAGCCTATCTAGAAGGATGTAAGGGATGAAGGAAATTAAATGGATAATCAATTGATATATATATATATATATATATATATATATATATATATATATATTTGGTTGAACTTGCTAAGGTAACGAGGTTCGATTCGTTTTCACGCGATCGTTAACGTTGATTGTGCGAAGCAATAAAAGGACAGTAAATTGGACGTTGGTAGGATTCCTACCTTATTGAGATACTATGGATTTTATATGATACTGGTTTTATTACAACTATGATGTTTGTTTTGAGTATAACAAATGATATATGTATATGAACTTGTTTGCAATAATATTACGTAAAATGATATGAAATGGCATTTTTACGTTCATATTCTCATGCATGGCATGGGAGGGAATACATGGGACAACAAGACAAGTTATGATTTGTCCGGACATGACTTTGGGCTTGAGACTAGCTTGTATGAAGCTATGTGAACTATTGATATGTTGGCCTTGTCCGGGATTGCTAGAAATGGGTACGGCGTAGTCTGGGCCAAAGAGCTCCTGGGTAAACAGTCTCGAAACCCTGCGCGGAGGGAGGAGTCCACACTCCATTGGTAATTCCAATTAACATATGTGGAGAGGTATAATAGTGACTGTAACACCCTGGATTTTTAAGATATCAATTTACATGAATTTTGTCCTTTTAAATTATGAATTAATGGAAATGAACCTTAAATGGGTAAGATACATTTAATTGGGTCAAGGTGGCTATTTGGGTCAAAAGGCCCAATGGGTCTTGGTTGACTTGGTGGACCACCAAGTGAGTTCAAGCTTAACTTGGTTGGGACTGATTTGAGTTGGAAATGGAATCAAATGGTTGAGTTGAATAAAACATTTGAGTTGAATTAAATGTTTGAGTTGAATTAATTAGATGAGTTGAGTTAAGTGAGTTAAATAAACTTGAATTAAATTACATAAGAGGTGAGTTGGATGAAAAGGTTTTGGGGTTACACAATTCGAATCCAAGGGTACACATTGGATGCATGGAGGTTTATCTCATGCATGAAACTTCAAGATGAATAATGAATAAGGTGGCATTTTTGTGGGATTTACACAAGGGGTTCACACTTGGAGGGGGGAGTTTCATCTCATGGATGAAACCCCCACATGGAGAAGTAATAGAGAGGTGAGGAGTGGTGGTTCATTTCAAATTCAGATCAAGATGGAACACCAAAAGGAGGGGGACAGTCTAATGTGCTACACAAGCCGAGAAGGCAAACCGTTGGGCACAAGGAGTTTCATCTCATGGATGAAACTCCCACATGGAGAATTAAAGGAAGAGGTGGCAGTTACACAAGGCACGCTAAGGCTTTACCGTTGGAGACTTTGGGAGTTTCATCTCATGGATGAAAACCCCAAGTGGAGTATTAGTGAGGGAGATTATGGAATGGGACTTACACATTGGGAGCACCAAAGTCATCACCTTTGGGCCGACCCTAAAAATCAAGGAAAAGATTAATCTTGCAATTCTCTCTCTCTCTCTCCCTCTTGGCTGATATCTTTCCCTCAAAACATTTATTGGCCTACCAGCATTCTAGGAGAAAGAAGACCAAACACTTAGAGAATTTTATCATGTTCTCTCCATCCCTCTCAAGGCCGATTCTCCTCTCAAGACCAAAAATGACTTAGAATAATTTGATCTCAAGCTTCTCTCTCTCAATCCATATCACTTGGCCGAACCACTCCAAGGGGTTTCCAGCAAGGTTAGCCTCGGCTAAAGATCAAGAAGGACAGAAGGAGAAGCTAAGGAAGGAAAGGAGCAAGAAGGAGTGAAAGAAAACCGGAGGAGACGAGGAATCGGTAACTGCTCGATAAATTGCAAAAATAAGGAAAAAGTGGTCAAGGCAATGGCCGAACCCTAGTTTTTATTATAGATGAAAGAACCAATGATGAACCATAGGATTCGGCCATGTTGTATGACCGAACCCCATGGAAAGAGTTAAGGAAGTTTTATGGGTTTAAAGTGATTTTAAAAGGGAAAATGATGGACCATAGGGTTCGGCCATTTTGTATGGCCGAACCCCATGAAAAGACATTGGTTTGATTTTTATGGATTTGAAGGAGGGTGATCATAAATGTATATCTATGACTTTTTAAAGGTTAAAAGGATTTAAATGGATGGAGGTTTGAGAACCAATCATAGATGCATAATAGGTTTTAATGGAAATAAGGAACCATAAGGTTCGGCCATGTGTATGGTCGAACCCCATGGAGAGACAATGATGGATGGTATGGTCATGTTTAATTAATTTTGAAGATGGTTACTAATTTAGAAAGGTGTTGGGTTGTTGGATAAAAAAGAATGGAAAAGAGGAGCACCAAAACCCAAGGGTGAGGTTCGGCCATGGTGTATGGCCGAACCCCACCAAGTATTATTTATGGATTTAGATATCATGTGTATGGCCGAACCCCACCAAGTATTATTTATGGATTTAGATATCATAGGGTTCGGCCATGGTGTATGGCCGAACCCCATGAACCATTTTGTGGATCACTTTTGGGACTTGGTCATAAGTAAATAAACCAAGTAATTAGCCATGGACGGATAATGGCATAGAATGTAATTATGAGAAAAAAATGAAAGATCATGGGTTCAGCCATGGTGAATGGCCGAACCCCATGAGGAAGGTCTTTTATGGTTTAGGTGGTTACCAATGGTGGATGATTAAATGTTAAGTGATTAACTAAGAAATGAGGAAGTAATGGATCAAAGGAAGGATTAAATCAAATAGGTGAGGTTCGGCCATAGTGTATGGCCGAATCCCACAATTTGTGTTCTAGGACTTAAACACTATTACAAATCAAATGGGTTGTTGGTTTGACTCATGGATATGTTATAAGGTAACGGGATTACACAAAGGGGGCACGATCGTGATCGGTTGCCGAATTAAAAGCTCAAGGACACCTTAGTTGTCTTGGGTAGGATTCTACCTTCTTTGAGACCGTGGTTATGTATGTTGGTTTTATCTTATTTTAATGAGTTATGTTTTAAAATGATATGTTGCAAATATGAGGATTTAATGCTATATTTATCATATAAAATAGCATGGAATGCATTAGCATCTCATGCATGGCATGGGGTGGAGGTTATGTAACCGGAGGGGCCACACTCCGTCGGGGTGTCCGAAAAACCTATGTGGGAGTACCTTGATGATGAGAATCCCATCAAGCGGATATAATTGATTGTGATGGGTGGGACTCATTGCATACATGGCATGGCATGATTTTACAAGGTTTTGATGTTATATTATTTATATGCATGTCTTATACTAACCATGTGTTAGCCATACTTAGAATTCCTACTGCGTGCGTTGTTCTAACACCCTACTTCTACCCTAGTGAATGAAGCAGGAAATGAAGGAAATGATGATCGTGAATGGAGTCAAGCATAAAAACTTTGGAATGTTTATTGTTATTTTATTAAGTTACTCAAGGACATGTAATTTGAGTTAGTTAGACTTCGGCATGTAATAATTAGATATTTGTTATGGTTTGTGAATGGTTTGGTATGGATATTTAATTTAAGTTAATTTGGTTAAGTGACTAAGTAATTTGCTATCTAAAAGGAATGGACTAGTGTTAAGTTCTATTATAATCCGCAGTCTATGTTGTATTCCGCAATTATAAACTTAATACGTGTGAACCATCTCAGTGGACTTAGTCCACACACACGTATGGTTGGCCAGTTAAGGGTCGGGCTTTAGAAGCTCGGACTTAACTCGCGTTGTGACGTCCTGCTCTCTATTACTCTTTTTTAGAAAAAATAGACTCTGATTTTAGGAAAGTAAGTGAAAAAGGCCGGGTCGTTACAGTGACCTGGTGGTGCCGTCACAAAACACTGCGGACGTAAATGGCCAAGGGAACACCTTGATATGGATTTATTTATCAAGGAAACTATTGTTATGATGTGTGTTGTGATTGAAGATGGAAATTGGGTGAGAGATCATTGGCATATGACACCCATGACATGACACATACATTAACATCATTTTGATGAGTATCGTGCGCTGTTTTTAGTACTATGAGATGTCTTACAGTTTTGATATGATGTACTTATCATGATTTTTATACTATTCTTATGTGTACCATAACCCTATTTGGAATACCTACTGGGCGTGTTGACTAACGCCCTACTTCTACCCTATAGATGATGAAACAGGGAATGACAAGGATGTGGGACACGAAGGTAGCCAAGCGTAGGAGCTTGGGCAGATTTATGTTTATGTTATTTATGTTGATTTTGGAAGATGTATTTGGAGGACTGTTATTTTGGATTGTAAGAACTTAGTAATATTTTGCTATGGTTTGATGATATTTACATTTCAATTAATTTTATGGTGATTGACTTCCTTGCTTATTAATGTCATGTATATGAATGGTATTTTATTCATATGATAATTCCGCAAGTATTCTTAGAGCGTGTGAAATGTTTTAGTGGTCTTAATCTACGCACATGTAGAGGTGGCCAGTTAAGGGTCGGGTTTTGGAAACTCGGACTTAGCTCGAGTCGTGACGTTCTCGCTCTCTCTCTCACTTATTTATAAAAAAAAATATACTCTGATTTTCAACGAGTGAAAAAGGGCGGGGCGTTACAGTTGGTATCAGAGTGAAACCGGAAGTGTTGAGTCTAGTAAAGTAAGATGAATACGGTATCATGTCTCATAGATAAGAGAAGAATCCCAACTGACCGTTTCTTCGGAGTCTGCTGCAGGGGGGCCTGATTAATTTACTTTGTTGAGAATCAGACTATAAGCATTCAATCTGAGAACAACAATTGATGAGGAAAATAACAGCAAGGGAAGGACAATCACTATGAATTGTGAATCTATCAAACATAGCGAATAGGACGTACCACCCCTGAACAAGAAACATCATGATGAGAAACAATATATGATACATAGGAAAATTTCCCAATACAAGAAATACTAGATGATGATTAGACAATTTTCCCCAAGCATGTGAACATAAAACTTTATGGGAAAAACTAAGTCAATCAATGTTTCGATGACTTAGGAAAATGCCTCAAAGAAAAAGAAATACCCGACAACATCCACATCAGGAGGAAGAACAGAAAGGAGAGGGACAAGGCAGTGCTAACATTCCTGAAGTACCTCCTGAGTTACAGAACCTAGTATAGGCAGTGCTCACTTTCGTTCTACATCAACACCAGAACGGCAATGGAGGTGCAACCTCTAATGAATCACAGGACCGAAACATGGTCAGAGATTCCGAACAACAGCGTCCCCCTTATTTCAAAGCACAAAAAGGACCCACAGGAGTGGAGAACTGGATCGAAAACATTACAAAGACTTTGAAGCTGCTCAAGATCACTAGTGATGGGGATAGGATGCTGCTGGCCACTTCGTAATTGGTAGATGATGCCGGTAAATGGTGGAGAGTTATAGATCGTCAGCAAGCACAGATTCCAGAGGAAGATAGGAAAGAGATGACTTGGGACCAATCCGCTGGAATGTTTCTGGATCACTATTTTCCAGAGGAAAAGAAGGAGCGCCAAACACAAGCATTCATATCTCTGGTCCAGGGCACTATGACAGTTGCGGATTATTATCAAGAACTCCTTCGTCTATCATGTTATGCTTTGTACATGGTGGACAAGGAATACAAGAAGGCCTGGAAGTTTGAACGAGGCCTGCGACCTAACCTAAGAGCCAAAGTCACAATCTTCAAGTCAGCTACTTTGGCAGAAGTGGTTAGTGGAGCTAGCATAGTCGAACAAGAGTTGGTAGAGGCAGTCAGGTTTGTGGATAACCGACGAGGTCAGAGTGGGGAAAATATTTTCCGCCCAAACAAGAGATTCAGAAGCAACTTTGGGAGACCATCAGCCTCTACTGGTTCTACTGAAGGTTTTTGTCCAAATCAAACCTCCACATCAGGACTAGTCTCTCAAATTTCTCGAGGTGTTAGCACTTGTTTCTAATGTGGCCAGCAGGGCCATTTCAAGAGGGAGTGTCTACAGAACAATAAACCTTCTCACTCCAGGAGTTCCTTCCATCGTCCAGCTCGACCAGCTCAATCTCAGGCATCTAGAGCACATAACCTGACAGGACGGGTACCTATTCCGACGGGATCTGGACGACTATATACTTTGGTTCCTCCTCCAGAGACAGTGGATCATTCGGTGATTCAAGATATGGCAGTAGTTGATATTCATATTCCTTTGCATTATTTGATTCAGGAGCATCCCACTCCTTTATATCTGCTACTGGTACTCTAGTACAACAATTGTCCATTGCATTTACTATTGTATCCCCTATTGGAGACACATCACTAGGTCTGGTCTGCACTTCCGTAGACACTGAACTTGCTGGGTTCATATTTAAATTCAACTATCTGGTACTCGAGATGACAAAATACGACATCATATTTGGCATGGATTGGTTGGCTAACTTCCAGGCCAGCATTGATTGTCAACTCCGCAGAGTGATATTTTGGTCACCTGAAGAAAAACGATATGTTGTACATGTCGACAGACAGAGCATTCCTATGACTAGAAGATTGAATGAAGAAATGAACCGTCTAGTACTGAATAGCATCAGACTAGAGAAGGAACCGATGGCAAAGCTACCTACGGTAGTGAAAGATTATGCAGAGGTATTCCCGACAGAACTCCCTAGTTTGCCTCTAAAAAGGGAGATTGACTTCGAGATCAAATTTTACCCTGGCACTACTCCTATATTATTGTAGCATTACCGGATGGGCCCAACAGAAATGTTAAAGCTGAAGAAACAAATTGATGAGTTGCTCAGACTAGGATGCATCCGGAATAACAATTCATCTTGGGAGCACTTGTACTATTTGTAAAGAAGAAGGATGATACTCTTCGGATGTGTGTGGATTACAGGAAACGTAATCAACTGACGGTCAGGAACAAGTACCCTCTACCCAGAATTGATGATCTGCTCGATCAACTCAGAGGTTCTGGCTATTTCTCCAAAATTGATCTGATGCGGGCTACCATCAAATCCGTGTTAGGGATGAGGACGTAGAGAAGACAACTTTCAGAACTCGGTATGGACTGTATGAATATGTAGTCACACCGTTTGGACTGATCAATACACCCGCCGTGTTCATGGATCTGATGATTAGAATATTCCAACCTTATCTGGATAAGTCCGTGATTATTTTCATTGACGATATCCTCATTTATTCTACAAGTCGGGAGGATCATGCTAAACACCTGAGGATAGTCCCGGACATTGTGAAGAGGAATCAGTTATATGTGAAAGCAAGCAAGTGCGAGTTCTAGCCATCTGAGGTCAAGTTCTTAGGACATGTCATATCCGTAGAAGGAATAACCGTGGACCCGGCTAAAGTGGCAGTAGTTAGAAACTGGAAATCCCCACAGATTGTGACCAAATTCGCAGTTTTTTGGGATTGGCTGGCTATTAGCGGAAGTTTATTATGGACTTCTCTAAGATTACGGCTCCACTTACCCTACTCTCTCAAAAAGGAGTCAAATTCGAATGGTCTGATGTGTGCAATCGAAGGTTCGAAGACCGGAAATAGAAGCTTACGACTGCTCCTATTCTGATCTTACCGGAAAGAGGCAAGGGATATGAAGTATATTGTGATGCTTCAGGAGAAGGACTTGGGTGCTCTCTCACTCAAAGTCATCATATAGTGGAATTAGCTATAGTAGACTTCGCTCTCAAAAGCTGGAGATACTATCTATATGGTGAGAAATTTGAAATATTTTCTGACCATAAGAGTTTAAAATATCTGTTTGATCAGAAGCAACTCAATATGAGGCAACACAGATGGATGAAATATCTGCAAGATTATGAGTTTGCACTACGATATCATCCTAGCAAGGTGAAGAAAGTGGTGGATGCCCTCAGTTGCATGTCACATGCAACAGTGGCCAGTTTGATTATGAAGGAATGGGAAATGTTGACAACGATCCGGGAATTCAATTTGTACATCAAGGACCGTGGGAGTATGTATAATCTGATGGTACGGTCCATCATGGTTTCCAAGATTGAGCAAGAACAGCGGACAGATCCGGAAATGGAAGATATATGGGCCAAGATGTCTACTGGTGTGGTTGTACCAGAATGGGAATTACGACTTGGATAAGGTCTCTCATTCTGAGGCAAGACATATGTGCCTCAGAGCTACAGGAGAGAGCTATTGATCGAAGCTCATCAAACAAAACTCTCTATTCATCCGGGTAGCACCAAAATGTACCATGATTTGAAAAGACATTATTGGTGGCATGGACTCAAAAGAGACGTGGCTGACTTTGTTTCTCATTGCCTTACTTGTCAACAAATCAAGACAGAACATCAGAAGCCGTCAGGATTGCTCAAACCTCTACTAGTGCCGGAATGGAAATGTGAACATATCTCCATGGACTTTGTGACAGGACTGCCAAGGTCATCAAAAGGTAATGATGCAATATGGGTTGTGGTGGACCGTCTGACCACGTCTGCGCATTTTCTCCCAATGAAGATGATAGATTCATCTGAGACTCTAGGACGGCGGTATATCAAGGATACCATCAGATTACATGGCATACCAAGGACTATTGTGTCCGATAGAGATGGTCGATTCACTGACAGAGTGTGGCAGGGCATGCAGACGGCTATGGGAACCAACTTGTTAATCAGCACAACTTTTCATCCATAGACCGACGGTCAGTCAGAAAGAACAATACAGACGTTGGAGGATATGCTGAGAGCATGCATGTTACATTTCAAGGGTGGTTGGGAAGATCATTTACCGTTGGTTGAGTTTTCATACAACAATAGTTACCAGGCAAGCCTCAAGATGGCTCCATATGAGACATTGTATGGTAGACCCTGTAGATCACTAGTGTGTTGGACAGAAACCGGTGAGCCTGCACTTATTGGACCTGTTTTAGTTGCAAAGACTACGGAACAGATCAAGGTGATACGACAACATTTACTCATAGTACAGAGCCGTCAGAAGAGTTACGCTGACAAAAGGGGAAGATTTCTTAAGTGTGAAGTGGGAGACTTAGTGTTCTTGAAAGTCTCGCAACAGAAGGGACACATGAGATCTGGAAAGAAAGGGAAGCTGCCACACAGATTTGTGGGACCCTTTCCAATCCATGAGAGGGTGGGGGAAGTGGCTTATCGTCTGATACTCCCTGCACAGTTGTCATCACCACACGATGTGTTCCACGTTTCTATGTTAAGGAAGTACAATCTTAACCCTTCACACGTGCTAAATGTGCAAGACATAGACGTACAAAGTGACGTGTCTTACGTCGAAAGGCTTGTCAGAGTGATTGAGACGGAAAAAAGGGTATTGCGAAATCGAGCAATTTCGTTCGTCAAAGTGGTATGGGACCGACACGGCAATGAGGAAAACACTTGGGAACTTGAATCCGAAATGAGAGAAGCTCATCCTGAGTTATTTGTGTAAATTGTTTGAAAACCCTACTTCGCTCGATTTTCGGGACAAAATTTTCAAAAAAGAGTAATATTGTAACACCCCAGATTTTCATCACTTATATATATATATTGGAATGGTTCATTTAAATTGTGATTTAATGGAATTGAAGACTAACTAGTTGAAATGGACCTTAGATGGGTAAGGAGTTGAGTTAATCACCCAATTAAGACCAAATGGATCATGGGTAAGTTTGATTTTAAAGTAATTGGGTAAATGCAACGAAATGGGTCAATTATCCAATTGGGACCCAATGGGTCATAGATGAACTGATTTTAAAGTACATGGGTAAGGTTAAAGTAATTGGGTCAGATACCCAATTAAGATCCAATACATTAAATCCACCTCATCAAGTGAGGTGGCAAGTGAGTGAGGTGACATTGCCATGTAGCATGCATGGAAGCCAACTAGGCAGGGTGCCACATCATCGAGTGATATGGCCAAGGTGGGACCTAAATGCCATGGGGTGCATGGTCGGGTAAGTCATGGTTGACTTGGTCAACCACAAATGAGTTCAAATGGAATTAAGTAGTTGAGTTGAATTGAGTGGGAAGATGGAGAGTTTCCATCTCATGGGGGATGAAACCCAAGGAACTCGATGGAAGGCCAAGGGTCTCCTTGGTTAAGTCAAAGGACTCCTTGGTTGGACAAATCATAAAGAGGGGGAATGAAAAGATTTGGGCTGTCATACAAAGAGACTCCAATCAAGGGTACACCAGACCCCTTGGTCGAACCCATCTCTTGCATACAAGAGATTTCTCTCCTCTCCCTCTCCCATTTCCAACTCTATACTATAGAGAATTTGTGAAGAGCAAAGGAAGAAGAAGGCTTAAGGAAAGAAAGAACCAAAAGAAAAAGAAGGAGACGCGAAAGAAGCTATGGTTTTGAGTTTAACAATATAGGATTAAGACTAAAGGGAAACCATAGTTTTAGCCATGGTATGGCCAAACCTATGAGTTCTATATTTGGTTGAAAGGGTTGGCCAAAATGTTATAAGGCCATAGAGTTAGAAATCCATTCAAGGATTGGTATATCAAAGGATCGGATCCAAAACCATGTTGTAATGGTACAAATGTTGGGATGATTATGAAAAGATCCTAGCCTTGGCTAGTGAGCAGAGTAAATTCATTAAGAGTTCTTTGGATGATGATAACTATGTTTTAAAATGATAAGGAATGGATTCCACAAGGAAGGGTCTACCCAAATAAGCAAACAAGAGAGACTGACAAACAGTCAGTCGACTGAATCTAGGATTCAGTCGACTGAACTGGTGTTGCCCGGAACAGAAAAGAGTTTCTGGGAGTTTCAGCCAACTGAATCTTGTGATTCAGTCTACTAAACATGGACGGGATTAAAATATATAAGGTTTATTGGTGTTTCAGCCGGCTGAATCTAGGATTCAGTCGACTAAACATAGACGTAACGAATAAGTAAGGGATCTGGTGTGTTTCAGCCGACTGAATGTATACTTATCAAACACGTAAACAGTTGGTTGTGGATTCAGCCAACTGAATCCATCATTCAGTCCCCTGAATGTATACTGGCCGAACACACAAATGATCTGATCCAAAATCAGCCGACTGAATTTGTGATTCAGTCGACTGAAAGGGGATTATTGACAGAGAATACAGAGGGTTTCACTCAGAGTCAGTTGACTGAATCGATGATTCTGCTAACTGAAAGGTTACAAGTCAAGGTTATACAGTGCCGACTCGTATTTCAGCCTACTGAATATGTATTTTAGTTGACTGAAAGTCTGCGGTAAGGCAGAGAACAGTAACTGGGCATCATTCAATCGACTGAGTTGGAAAGTTTTATTTTAAATAATTTACCAGATGTTTCAGCCTATCTGGAAGGATGTAATGGATGAAGGAAATTAAATGGATAATCAATTGATATATATATATATATATATATATATATATATATATCATGGGGCCAATATGGCTACCATGTTACCAATATCTGGGCATGGATCCAATACGTCTACCATGGGAACAACATCCATGTGAGTAATCATCCATCCCTGGTAACACTCCATCAATGACTATCATCTATCCATGGGTATAAATCATCCATAAATATAATCCCTCCATGGATAGAATCCCTACATGAGTATAACTAATCCAGGTGCCCATCATCTACCATGGGATCTTCTATCCATAGGAACAACACTCGAATGAATCACTACATGACTGTGGCAACAATATCAAATCATCATATCAGAACATAAACATACCACGATCCCTATTAAGACTTAGGGCCCAAGACATACTAAGCAGGAGACCCACGACTAGTGTGATCAAGCCAACCTCGTGCTCGTCCCTTCACCTCATGGGTGATTCACTCAAGCTTTCAGGCGGTCGCACCGCGCCTTACAACGCTAGTAACATCCCCATGGGGTAAAAGAGTATCCAGTCCTGCGCACCAACGCACATCAAATGTGCTATATAGTCGTGAGGATGCCCTACAACTGCGTAGCATGTGAGGGATTCACTCCTCGACGGTAACCATGTCTCAATATCAATATTACGTGAGGGACGTACCCATATAATAATAGTTATGAAATGGAGTATAAATCATGCTATGCAACATAGTCCTGTTATCAATCTCATCAATGTGAACACAATGTCCACTCAATAATACCACTATGAAATGAGCTATCAAAACATCATGATCCCTTGAGGGACATAGGCCACGACTTACGAAGTGGGAGATCTCCATACAACATAGATAACTACCTCACCCCGCGTCCCTTCTGTCCTATGACAAGGTGATCTAAAAATTGCGCCTTACCAAGCTGACATATCATCCAACAATGGTGTAATATCAAACCCTACGCACAAACATGAGCACCTTACCTAGTTGACTCATCATCTAAAGATACGCAATGTCTAACTCTGCGTCCAACCATCACGTCTTATTAAGCTAATACCACCCTCATGGAGTGTCCAGGTATGTAGAACTGCGCATTGTAGTCGCCCGGAATTTTTAAATTAATATAAATGTGGATATTATTTATTTTAGTGATGGAAATTAGAAAATTTGTGGATTAGATGGTAAATGGGCCAAAGTTTAGGCAAAGGCCCAAGTATGGCCCAATGGATTATGGAGTTGATTTAAATTCATTTAAAGGGGCAATGAGGGTTAAATGGGTCAAGAATGGTCAAATTGGGTCAAATACCCATTTGGGACCCAATGGGTCAAGATGGTTAAGCTCTAAGGTAAATGGGTAAGATGAAAGTGTAATTGGGCCATGGGCCCAATGGTGATTCATTTAGAATGAATGGAATGAAATTTAAATTACCTAAGTTATTTGGAATTAAACCAAGGTGATGTGGCCAAGTGGGACCCACCTCCACCTCACCAAGTGAGGTGGCGTGTGGACCCAAGGTTTGGTGGGGCCGACCACCATGGTTGAATTGGTCAACCATGGGTGGATGTATAAAGTAATTTAAGTAAATGAGAATTAAACTAACCAAAATATCTAAATATTAAGTGATTAAAATTATCCAAATGATGTGATCAAAGTGGGGTCAAAAGGTGAAAACCAAATCACCTCATCCCAAACTCAAAAAATAAAACACGTTGGGACTTAGGGGGGTGGAGTTATAAGCCATAAAGCAAGATAAATATCTTGTGGGTGGGTGGAGAGAGTTAATGTAAAGTGAAGGTTAAATAACCAAAGAGATAAAGATGGGTTTACACCTTATCCTTTTCATTTTACCCTCAACTCACTCTCTCCATCTCTCCCATTCTTCCATTGTTATCCCACATTAGCAAGGAAAAGAGGAGAAGAAAATTAAGAAAGAAAAGAGAAGAGCCCAAGGAGAGGAAGAAAAGGTTGGACCACCACCTCAAGGTAAAGATCTTGAGACATTTTTCCCATCTCCATCCTTTTCCCTCTCTCAATTTAAACCCTACCTTGGCCGATCCTAAGGTTGGGGGTTGTTACCATTGATCAAGTGTCTTGGCCTATCAAAGATCAAGAGGAAGGAGAGAGGAGGCTAAGGAGACCGACGGGAGTGGCGGAAATCGGAGGAGATGACGGATCGTGAGTATTTCTTAAACAAGAAATTTTGGATTTTTAGGGTTTAAGAATTAGGGTTTAGTTTTGTAAACTTAATGGTGGTTACATAAGTTTATGCCATGGATTTTAAATCCATCAAATGGAAGGAATGGAAAGTGGGCAAAAACCCTAATGGAGAAAAATTAGAGTTAAGAAAAATAAAAAGGGATTATGGACATTATATGGTTAATGTGATTAAACATAGAGGTACATGCATTTTTTTTGGAGTTAAGAGCCATAGGGTTCGGCCATGCTGGTAAGTAATGTATGTTTTTTTAGGGTTTTGAGAAAATGGAAGGTGGAGGAAACCCTAAATGGGTAAATTAGGGTTAGGGTAAGAAAAGAAAATAAATGGATTAAGTACATTTGGTAATTTAGTTCATTTAGTATGAAATTATGTGATTGAAAGAAAAATCATGGGCCATAGGGTTGGCCATGTAGTTGTAACGCCCGCCCCTTTTCACCGTAAAATCAGAGTACATTTTTTTTTTAAATGAAAGTGACAAAGGGCGCGGACATCACGACGCGAGTTAAGTTCTGCGCTTCTAAAGCCTGGCCCTTAACTGGCCAACCCTACGCGTGCGTGGAACTAAGTCCACGAGTACGGTTCACGCGCACAAAGTAAGCTCACGGAACATAAAAATAAATGCGGATGATCATAGAACTATCCTACCAGTTTTTCAGATAGCAGGGAAGTAAGATCCATTTAATTACTAAAATGCCACTGGATTGCACCGTCCAAAATAAAATATACAACATAGCAAGCCATCTAAGTTATTACATTTCCAACAAGCTAAATTATACAATTACACATTTCCAAAATGAAAATAATTCAACTTAAACAAAATAACTAGTCCGCCTTCCCAAGCTCCTAAGCTTGGCTTCCGCCTCGCCCTTCCAGTCCGCCATCTCCTGCATTGTCAACTAGGGTAGAAGTAGGGCGTTAGAACAACGCGCCCAGTAGGACTCCGAGTAGGGCTAGCACATGGATTAGTAATAACAGCATACTGATAATAACCCAATGAAAATTGATAAACCACGTATAGTGAAAATATACGATGTATGCCATGCCCTCGGTGTCTATGTTATGAATCTCACCCATCATTCCTGCCATATACTGTCATATCCCTCTTGACGGAAACACCTCGTCAAGACATGTCCAACCGCAAAATATCCCCCTTGACGGCAAAGCCTCGTCAAGGTGTCCCCATGCCTGTTCTCGGCCGCCCCGATGGAGCATGGACTCCGGTTTGTTTATTTTTTTGGCTCATGCCATGCATGAGATGTAATGCATTATGCTATGTAATATTTATAACTCATAACCTTAAGATATCATACATAGCCTTAATTTATAATGCATAACCTTAATCATAGTTCATAGCCATTAAATAAAATCCATCTTAAACATAACATCCATAATTTTAAAAGCCCATGATAAGATAAATACTAAAATCAATAAATTATGACGAAAATACCATCACACATCCATGGCTTACAAATAGGTAGGAATCCTACCGATTACCGATTCGTGTCCTTTTTCCGTATTCGTCCGAAAATCCGGCTACCGACTCGCATACCGCTCGCGCTATCCGACACCTTATTAAATTACCAAATTAGTCCATATTGTCCCATTTCCAAGCCCATAAACCATATTTTAGTGGTTTCTTCATTTTAGCCAATAATTACCATTTATGCCAATACCCCTTTACATAACCAATTACTCATTCATTCATGCCTATTTAAGCCCAAAATTGGTCCACAACCTAGGTCCATTAATGATCCCTAACCATGTTACAAGATCATTAAAAAATCAACCCTTATCTTAGCCTCATTTATATTGATTTAAACACATCATATTTCCAAATTTTAGCCCCTTAGCATTCTCATTTGTGAGACTAAAATGCATCAACCCCAAGCTTAGTTTAATCATTCACAAGGTCATCTTTATGCACCCATTTTCATGTCCAACACACATGGGGTTCGGCCATGTACCATGGCCGAACCCGCGGTTCTTCAATGTGGCTAATAATTACCACTTTGCCATTCTCTCTTCCATGTTTAATCATTCACCCATCCATGTATATTTTAAGTCTAAATTTATCCATAACTTAAATCCATTAACGATTCACTAACCATGACCCAACATGAAACAAAATCAGCCACCTAATTTGATCAAATTTCCATCATCTGATCAGAAACATGGAACCAACCTTAGCTCATACAATGACCTACAAAATGGGTCATGGGTTCGGCCACATACCATGGCCGAACCCATGATGTCTTGTTCCCCATTTTGCTTGGATCTTTTGACACATTTTAGATCTATCACAAGTCTTCCCATGAGAGGTTTACATCATGCATTTTAAATCACCATTCCATTGCATTTTTCATCATACAACCATTTAAAACATTACTCCCATGCATTCATTAAAGCCCTAATTCATTAATCAAGAACCCACATTGCTTTCCATTCTTAAAACCCTACGTAGTTTAAACCAACCACCAATTCACCCACCATGGGGTTCGGCCATACTATATGGCCAAACCCTATGGCCCATGATTCTTATTTCCAAGTACCCAATTCCATGTTCAATTTAATCAATCACACAATGCACACAATATATTTCTCCAATTGCTTGCCCTAACCCTAATTCACCCATTTAGGGTTTTCTCCATCTTCCACCCTTCCATTTAATGCATCTAAATTCCATAGTATAAAATCACCTATCCACCATTAATTTCACAAAAATAATTTCCATTTCTTAAACCCTAAAATCCAAAATTTCTTGTTTAAAAAATACTCACTATCCGACGTCTCCTCCGATTTCCGCCGCTCCAGTCGGTCTCCTTAGCCTCCTCTCTCCTTCCTCTTGATCTTTGATAGGTCAAGACTCTTGATTAATGGTGGCAATACCCAACCCTAGAATCAACCATAGTAGGGTTTGTGTGAGAGAGAGAGAGGGAGAAAAATCATGAGAGGAGAGATGTTAAACCCTAACCTTAGAGTGATTTCCCTCCAATTTCCACTTCTTTCTTCTCTCCTTCTCTTCTCTTCTCCTTAACTCTCTTCCTCTCCTTCCTTAGAGCATGGGACGGCAATGGAG
This sequence comes from Chimonanthus salicifolius, assembly GCA_013350335.1. Taxonomy (NCBI): domain Eukaryota; kingdom Viridiplantae; phylum Streptophyta; class Magnoliopsida; order Laurales; family Calycanthaceae; genus Chimonanthus; species Chimonanthus salicifolius. The sequence continues at coordinate 70,904,049 of CM023533.1, forward strand.
AATGGGAGGGATGGAGTTTGTGAAGAAAAGATGAGAATGAGATAACCAATAAGACTTATCTCCATTTTTCACTTTAATTTAATGATCCCACCAACCTTAAGATATTTTATTTGCTTTATGGTGGTGGTTATCCAAACCACCACCCAAGCCCAACGTTTTTCACATTTTGAGGTGGGGTAGCTTGGTCTCCATTTGACCAATCTAACCCCATGCAGCCACCAACTTATTAATTTAAGTATTTAATTAATTTGGTAATTAACTTAGGTTAATTCATTTTTATTTAACCTAATTCCCATTATTCCTCCCATGGTTGACCAAGTCAACCATGGTGGCCGGCCCCACCAATCATTGGCCCACACGCCACCTCACTTGATGAGGTGGAGGTGGGTTCCACTTGGCCACACCACCATTGTTTAATTCCAAATTACTTAGGGTGATTAAATTTCAATAAGCCCACTCTAAATGGATCACCATTGGGCCCATGGCCCAATTATATTTCCATCTAGCCCATTTACCTTAGAGCATAACCATCTTGACCCATTGGGTCACAAATGGGTATTTGACCCCATTTGACCATTCTTGACCTATTTAAATAAATTTAAATCCAAACCATAGTCTTTTGGGCCACACTTGGGCCTTTATCCAATTTTGGCCCATTTACCATTTATTCCACCAATTTTCTAATTTCCATCATTAAAATAAATAATATTCACATTTATATTAACTCCAAAATTCCAAGACCTTGCAATATAATCCTCTTTTAAAATTTTCGTCCCGAAAATTCGAGCGAAGTAGAGGTTCAAAGCATCTTACACAAAGAGTTCCGGATGAGAGGATCTCATTTCAGACTCAAGTTCGCAGGTGGTTTCTTCATTACCATGTCGTTCCCATACCACCTTGACGAACTGAATGGCATGGTTCCGCAACACTCTTTGCTCGCTCCCGACTATTCTGACCGGCTTCTCCACATATGTCACATCGCTTTGTACATCGATGTCTTGAATATTCAATACATGTGAAGGATCAGGGTTGTACTTCCTCAACATAGACACATGGAATACATCATGTAATGATGATAACTGCGGAGGGAGCGCCAACTGATAAGCTACCCCCCCCCACCCTCTTCAAGATTGGAAACGGTCCCACAAATCTAGGTGACAGTTTCCCCTTCTTTCCAAATCTCATGTGTCCCTTCCTTGGTGAGACTTTCAAAAACACCAAGTCTCCCACCTCAAATTCGAGGAACCTTCTCCTCTTGTCGGCGTAACTCTTCTGACGGCTCTGTGCAGTGAGTAGATACTGCCGTATCAATTTAATCTGCGTTGTAGTTTCTGCAACCAACTCCGGTCCAATCAGCGCAGGCTCACCGGCTTCTGTCCAACACACCGGTGATCTACATGGCCTACCATATAAGGCCTCAAACGGAGCCATCTGGAGGCTTGTCTGGTAACTATTATTGTAGGAAAACTCTACCAGTGGTAAATGATCTTCCCATCCGCCCTTGAAATCTAGCATGCATGCTCTCAACATATCCTCCAGTGTCAGTATCATCCTCTCTGACTGTCCATCAGTCTGCGGGTGAAATGTCGTGCTAGTCAATACGTCGGTTCCCATAGCCGACTGTAGGCCCTGCCATACTCTGCCTGTGAATCGGCCATCTCTGTCGGACACAATAGTCCGAGGAATACCATGTAGTCTGATGATATCCCGGATGTACCGTCGACCCAATGTCTCCGACGAATCTGTCATCTTGATGGGAAGGAAATGCACAGATTTAGTCAACCGGTCTACTACGACCCATATCGCATCGTTGCCCTTTGATGACCTAGGCAACCCTAATACAAAATCCATAGATATGTGCTCCCATTTCCACTCCGGCACTGGTAAGGGTGCGAGTAAACCCGGTGGTTTCTGATGTTCCGCCTTAACTTGCTAACAAGTTAGGCAACGAGCAACAAATTCTGCCACATCTCTCTTGAGTCCATGCCACCAATAGTGCCTCTTAAGATCATGATACATCTTAGTGCTGCCCGGATGGATAGAGAGTTTGGTTTAGTGTGCTTCAATCAGCAACTCTCTTCTGCAATTCTTAGGCACATAGGTCCTGCCTCGGAACATAAGACCCTGTCCTGGTCGTAATTCCCACTCCGGTACAACCTCACCGGTAGACATTTTAGCCCAAATCTCCTCCACTTCTGGATCGGTCCGTTGCTCCCGTTCAATCTCGGAGACCATGTGGGATCGTATGATCATATTATATATGGTCCCATGATTATTGAGGTAGAGTTTAAACTCTCTGATGGTATTCAGTACCTCCCATTCCGTCCTGATCATGCTGGCTACTGTCGCATGAGACAAGCGGCTGAGGGCATCCACCACCTTATTCGCCTTGCCGGGATGATATCGGAGTGCAAAATCATAATCTGCCAGATATTCCATCCATCGGCGTTGTCTCATATTGAGTTCCTTCTGATCAAACAAATATTTCAGACTCTTGTGGTCGGAAAACACCTCAAATTTCTCTCCATAGAGATAGTGTCTCCAGCTTTTGAGAGCGAAGACCACTGCTGCTAGCTCCAGATCATGTATGGGATAGTGGCGTTCATGGATTTTCAACTGTCTTGATCCGTATACCACTGCCCGATTACTTTGACTGAGTGTACACCCCAGTCCCTCTCCTGAGACATCACAGTACACCTCATAATTTCTGCCTCTTTCCGGCAAAATCAGAATAGGAGCGGTTGTAAGTTTCTCCTTTAGCTCCTCAAATCTCTGGTTGCACAGATCCGACCACTCAAATTTGACTCCTTTCTGAGTGAGTCGGGTACGTGGAGCTGCAATCTTGGAGAAGTCCATGATGAATTTTCTGTAGTAACCGGCCAATCCCAGAAAACTACGGATCTCGGTCACATTTGTCGGCACTTTCCACTCCTTCACTGCCGCTACCTTAGCCGGGTCCACGGCTATACCTTCCTTCGATATAACGTGTCCCAAGAAGTTAACCTTAGATAGCCAGAACTCACACTTGCTGGCTTTGGCATACAGCTGGTTCTTCCTCAAAGTGTCCAGGACTATCCGCAAGTGCTCGGCATGTTCCTCCTGACTTTTGGAATAGATCAGGATGTCGTCAATGAAAACAATCACAAACTGGTCCAAATAAGGCCGGAATATCCTATTCATCAGGTCCATGAACACCGCCGGTGCATTTGTAAGTCCAAACAGCATGACTACATACTCATATAGACCATATCTCGTTCTGAAGGTTGTCTTCTCTATGTCCTCCTCTCTAACCCGGATTTGATGGTATCCGGACATCAGATCAATCTTGGAAAAGTGAGAGGAACCCCTAAGTTGATCAAATAGGTCATCAATTCTGGGTAGGGGATATTTGTTCCTGACAGTCAACTGGTTCAATTTTCTATAGTCCACACACATCCGCAGGGTACCATCTTTCTTTTTCACAAATAATACTGGGGCTCCCCATGCTGATGTGCTGTTCCGAATAAAACCCAGTCTGAGCAGTTCCTCAATCTACTTCTTCAACTCGGTCATCTCAGCTGGTGCCATCCTATAATGTGGTAACGATACTGGAGCAGTGCCAGGATATAACTTGATCTCAAAGCTTATCTCCTTCTTGGGTGGCAAACCAGGGAGCTCTGTTGGAAATACCTCAGCATAATCTGCTACTACCACCGGAAGTTCAGCCCCTGGTGCCCTGTCTAACTTAATGCTGTTCAAGACAAGGTAGTTCAATTCTTCCTGCAGTCTTCTAGGAATACCTTGTCTATCAGCGGGCACTATATACCGCTTTCCTTCGGGTGACCAAAATATCACTCTATGAAGATGGCAATCAATATAGGCCTGATACGTAGCCAACCAGTCCATGCCAAATATAAAATCGTACTCAGCCATATCGATCACTAAATAATTGAACTCGAATCTGAATCCAGCGAGTTCAGTGTTCAATGCCGTGCATATGAGCCCCAAAGATGTGTCTCCGACAGGGGATACAATAGTAAGTGAGGTGGACAGATTCTGTACTAATGTGCCCGTAGCAGATATGAATGCAGCAGATATAAATGAATGGGAAGCTCCAGAATCAAATAATGTAACTTCATAAGAACTACCAACTACAGCCATACCTTGAATCACCGAGCGGTCCACTGCTACTGGAGAAGGTATAGCAAAAAGTCGTCCTGATCCCGTAGGGTTTGGCCCCCGTCTTGCCTGATTGTATGTTCTGCCCCCTCGCGGCTGAGCTGATCTAACTGGAGGGCGGGAAGAACCCCTGAAATTAGAGGGTTTGTTGAGCTGTGGACACTCTCTCTTGAAGTGGCCCTGTTGGCCACACTGATAGCAAGTGTTCCCACCCCAAGGAACCTGGGTAACTGATGCTGACGGGGAGGGCTGATTGGGGTGAAAGCCCCCTATAGATCCAGTAGAGGATGAGGGTCTGCTGAAACTCGGGCGGAACCTCTTGTTGGATTGAAGTGCGCCCCGCCCACTCTGCCATCGGCGGTTGTCAGGTCGCGCTATCTCATTCAATTCCCGCTCCACTATAGTGGCCCTGCCGACCACCCCCGCCAATGTAGGTTCCTTAAATACTGTCACCCTAGCCTGGATGCTCGGCCGAAGGCCCCGTTCAAACTTACGGGCCCTCCAGTGCTCAGTATCCACCATATAGAATGCGTAGACAGATAGACGAAGGAACTCCCGGTGATATTCTGCCACTGTCATATTACCTTGTACTAATGATATAAAAGCTTCAGTCTGGCTCTCCCTTTCTTCCTCCGGGAAATACTGCTCTAGAAAAGTGGCTGAGAACCATTCCCAAGTCATGGCAATCCTTTCCCTTTCCGGCACCAGTGATTGCTGTTTTTCTACCACTTCCCACCAATTACTGGCATCCTCAATCAGTTGAGATGTTGCCAGTAAGATTCTGTCAGCCGGACTGGAAACCTGAAGCAGATTCAAGATCTGAGTGATCTTCTTTAACCAATGATCTGCTCCTACAGGCCCTTCTTTTCCTCCGAAATAGGGAGGGCGCTGTTGCTGGAAATCTTTGACCATCTTCTATTTACTGGTGTCACTAGTAGTCGCATTTCCGTCGCTAGTAGTCGCATTTCTGCTCAAATGTTACTGAAGAGCAGCAGCGACTGCCGCTTGAACTACATCTTTTAGCTCGGGAGGTACACCTTGTATGTTTATATTATTTTGTCCCTCCTCCCGATGGGGTACCTCCTCTTCCTGGCGAGGTGGTGATACCTCTTTGTGGTTACGACGAGTCCTTCTCTTCGGAGCCATGCAAATTTCCTAGACATCGAAAAACATTGACTTAGCTCCTTTACAAATTTGGGGAAAGAAATACTAATCAAACATACTTTGTTTCTCATTTTTGGGGAAAGTTACCGAATAAGCACACTTGATTTGGGGAAAACTTCCCAAGTATCTATGTTTTGTTCCATTTGATGAAATCAGGGAATTCTCTCCTATGTTCAATAAATCTATCATTATTCCGTCAAATTTGGGGAAGACCTAGATTTGTTTTCTCATGTCGGGGAAATGTAACCCTACTTGCTATGTTTGATAATTCCGACTTAAATTGATTTTTCTTCCCTTGCTGTCATCCCTTTCCGTCAAATGTTGTTCTCAGATTAAACACTTCAGTTTAAGTCAATCGAAGTAAATTAACCCAGCCCCCGTGCAGCGGACTCCGAAGAGTCGGTCAGTTGGGATTCTTAGCTGCCAGTGAGACATGCAACCGTCTTAATCTTACTTCGAGAGATTCATTCTTCCGATATTCACTCTGATACCAACTGTAACACCCACCCTTTTCACCATAAAATCAGAGCACATTTTTTTTTTAAATGAAAGTGACAAAGGGCGCGGACATCACGACGCGAGTTAAGTTCCGAGCTTCTAAAGCCTGGCCCTTAATTGGCCAACCCTACGCGCGCGTGGAACTAAGTCCACGAGTACGGTTCACCCGCAGAAAGTAAGCTCACGGAACATAAAAATAAATGCGGATGATCATAGAACTATCCTACCAGTTTTTCAGATAGCAGGGAAGTAAGATCCATTTAATTACTAAAATGCCACTGGATTGCACCGTCCAAAATAAAATATACAACATAGCAAGCCATCTAAGTTATTACATTTCCAACAAGCTAAATTATACAATTACACATTTCCAAAATGAAAATAATTCAACTTAAACAAAATAACTAGTCCGCCTTCCCAAGCTCCTAAGCTTGGCTTCCGCCTCGCCCTTCCAGTCCGCCATCTCCTGCATTGTCAACTAGGGTAGAAGTAGGGCGTTAGAACAACGCGCCCAGTAGGACTCCGAGTAGGGCTAGCACATGGATTAGTAATAACAGCATACTGATAATAACCCAATGAAAATTGATAAACCACGTATAGTGAAAATATACGATGTATGCCATGCCCTCGGTGTCTATGTTATGAATCTCACCCATCATTCCTGCCATATACTGTCATATCCCTCTTGATGGAAACACCTCGTCAAGACATGTCCAACCGCAAAATATCCCCCTTGACGGCAAAGCCTCGTCAAGGTGTCCCCATGCCTATTCTCGGTCGCCCCGACGGAGCATGGACTCCGGTTTGTTTATTTTTTTCCGCCCATGCCATGCATGAGATGTAATGCATTATGCTATGTAATATTTATAACTCATAACCTTAAGATATCATACATAGCCTTAATTTATAATGCATAACCTTAATCATAGTTAATAGCCATTAAATAAAATCCATCTTAAACATAGCATCCATAATTGTAAAAGCCTATCATAAGATAAATACTAAAATCAATAAATTATGACAAAATTACCATCACACATCCATGGCTTACAAATAGGTAGGAATCCTACCGACTACCGATTCGCGTCCTTTTTCCGTATTCGTCCGACAATCCGGCTACCGACTCGCGTACCGCTCGCGCTATCTGACACCTTATTAAATTACCAAATTAGTCCATATTGTCCCATTTCCAAGCCCATAAACCATATTTTAGTGGTTTCTTCATTTTAGCCAATAATTACCATTTGTGCCACTACCCCTTTACATAACCAATTACTCATTCATTCATGCCTATTTAAGCCCAAAATTGATCCACAACCTAGGTCCATTAATGATCCCTAACCATGTTACAAGATCATTAAAAAATCAACCCTTAACTTAGCCTCATTTCTATTGATTTAAACACATCATATTTCCAAATTTTAGCCCCTTAGCATTCTCATTTGTGAGACTAAAATGCATCAACCCAAGCTTAGTTTAATCATTCACAAGGTCATCTTTATGCACCCATTTTCATGTCCAACACACATGGGTTCGGCCATGTACCATGGCCGAACCCGCGGTTCTTCAATGTGGCTAATAATTACCACTTTGCCATTCTCTCTTCCATGTTTAATCATTCACCCATCCATGTATATTTTAAGTCTAAATTTATCCATAACTTAAATCCATTAAAGATTCACTAACCATGACCCAACATGAAACAAAATCAGCCACCTAATTTGATCAAATTTCTATCATCTGATCAGAAACATGGAACCAACCTTAGCTCACACAATGATCTACAAAATGGGTCATGGGTTCGGCCACATACCATGGCCGAACCCATGATGTCTTGTTCCCCATTTTGCTTGGATCTTTTGACACATTTTAGATCTACCACAAGTCTTCCCATGAGAGGTTTACATCATGCATTTTAAATCACCATTCCATTGCATTTTTCATCATACAACCATTTAAAACATTACTCCCATGCATTCATTAAAGCCCTAATTCATTAATCAAGAACCCACATTGCTTTCCATTCTTAAAACCCTAAGTAATTTAAACCAACCACCAATTCACCCACCATGGGGTTCGGCCATATAGTATGGCCGAACCCTATGGCCCATGATTCTTATTTCCAAGTACCCAATTCCATGTTCAATTTAATCAATCACACAATGCACACAATATATTTCTCCAATTTCTTACCCTAACCCTAATTCACCCATTTAGGGTTTTCTCCATCTTCCACCCTTCCATTTAATGCATCTAAATTCCATAGTATAAAATCACCTATCCACCATTAATTTCACAAAAATAATTTCCATTTCTTAAACCCTAAAATCCAAAATTTCTTGTTTAAAAGATACTCACTATCCGACGTCTCCTCCGATTTCCGCCGCTCCCGTCGGTCTCCTTAGCCTCCTCTCTCCTTCCTCTTGATCTTTGATAGGTCAAGACTCTTGATTAATGGTGGCAATACCCAACCCTAGAATCAGCCATAGTAGGGTTTGTGTGAGAGAGAGAGAGAGAGAAAAATCATGAGAGGAGAGATGTTAAACCCTAACCTTAGAGTGATTTCCCTCCAATTTCCACTTCTTTCTTCTCTCCTTCTCTTCTCTTCTCCTTAACTCTCTTCCTCTCCTTCCTTAGAGCATGGGACGGCAATGGAGAATGGGAGGGATGGAGTTTGTGAAGAAAAGATGAGAATGAGATAACCAATAAGACTTATCTCCATTTTTCACTTTAATTTAATGATCCCACCAACCTTAAGATATTTTATTTGCTTTATGGTGGTGGTTATCCAAACCACCACCCAAGCCCAACGTTTTTCACATTTTGAGGTGGGGTAGCTTGGTCTCCATTTGACCAATCTAACCCCATGCAGCCACCAACTTATTAATTTAAGTATTTAATTAATTTGGTAATTAACTTAGGTTAATTCATTTTTATTTAACCTAATTCCCATTATTCCACCCATGGTTGACCAAGTCAACCATCGTGGCCGGCCCCACAAATCATTGGCCCACACGCCACCTCACTTGATGAGGTGGAGGTGGGTCCCACTTGGCCACACCACCATTGTTTAATTCCAAATTACTTAGGGTGATTAAATTTCAATAAGCCCACTCTAAATGGATCACCATTGGTCTCATGGCCCAATTACATTTCCATCTAGCCCATTTACCTTAGAGGATAACCATCTTGACCCATTGGGTCCCAAATGGGTATTTGACCCCATTTGACCATTCTTGACCCATTTAAATAAATTTAATCCAAACCATAGTCTATTGGGCCACACTTGGGCCTTTATCCAATTTTGGCCCATTTACCATTTACTCCACCAATTTTCTAATTTCCATCATTAAAATAAATAATATTCACATTTATATTAACTCCAAAATTCTGAGACCTTACAATACAATCCTCTTTTAAAATACAATACAATACATTTATATTATATGGTTTGGATGATGGGTGGGATGCATAACATAGACACCCATGACATGGCATTTACTTTATAGTTTTATTATATGATGGTTTATCCAGCTTCCATTGGCTTATTATATGTATGCTATTATTACTAATCCATGTGCTAGCCCTACTAGGAGTCCTACTGGGCGCATGTTCTAACGCCCTACTTCTACCCTAGCTGACGATGCAGGAGATGGCGGAACGGAAGGGCGAGACGGGAGCCAAGCTTAGGAGCATGGGGAGGCGGCTACTTAGTTTAATTATTTCATTTTGGAAATGTAAATTGAGTAAATTAGCTTGTCGGAATGTAATAACTTAGATGGCTTGCTATGTTTAGATTTTATTTTTGGACAATACAGTTTAATGGCATTTTAGCAATTGTACGGATATTTCTTCCCTGCTATCTGAAAATTGGTAGAATAGGCTTTATTATCATTCCGCATGTAATTTTGTATTCCGCGAGCTTACTTTCTACGCGTGAACCGTACTCGTGGACTTAGTTCCACGCACGCGTAGGGTTGGCCAGTTAAGGGCTGGGCTTTAGAAGCTCGGAACTTAACTCGCGTCGTGACGTCCCCGCCCTTTATCACTTTTATTAAAAAAAAAAATGTACTCTGATTTTACGGTGAAAAGGGGCGGGCATTACACGCATAAACATGAATGCCTTACCAAGTTTGCCCCAGTTACCCAATTAGTAAAAGGTACCCAACCCTGCGTCCAACACCTCTTACTAAGTCAGTCATAAGCTATCTAACCCAGCGCAATGCGTCTTACAAAGTTAGTACCGCCCACATAGGCTCACTAGTATCTGACCCTGCGCAAACTGTACACCAAGTGTATAAAATAGCCGTGAGAGAGACCTACAATGCCAAGCATGTGAGGGACTATATTCATCAACGACAACCACAAATATGGCCAAGTCTCATTGTAACGCCCGCCCATTTTCACTATATTTCAGAGTCTATTTTTTTTTTTTAATTAAATCAAAGTGATAACGGCGCAGACTTCACGACGCGAGTTAAGTCCGGACTCATAAAGCCGGTCCTTAACTGGCTAACCCCACATGTGCGCGGAACAAAGTCCACGAGTACGGTTCACGCGTAGGAAGTAAGCTCGCGGAACATAATTACATGCAGAACATTATAATAGATACTATCCTACCGGTTCTAGATAGAAGGGAAGATACAACATCAAATTACCAAAATACCCCCCCCATGTTCATGATTATATCTCAAAATGTTAACATACATAGTTTAATCCAGACCATAGTAATAAATCCAAAATTACTACAATTCAACAACCTATGTTACTTGAGTTACAACATTTCCAAAATAAAACTTGATAAACAAAATAGCCGTTTCCCCACGCCCCTAAGCCTGACTCCCGTCACGTCCACTGTTTCCTCCATCTCCTGTATTACCAGCTAGGGTGGACGTAGGACGTTAGTCAACGCGCCCAGTAGGACTCCGAGTAGGGCTAGCACATGGATTCGAAATAATACACATACCGATAAAATAACATATAACAAAATAAGCATGTGATGAATGCTATGCCATGGGTGCTTATGTCATGTGTCCCACCCATCATCTACATCATCACGAAGTATCTTATCCCCCTTGACGGCAAATCCTCGTCAAGGTGTCCCCATGCTTGCTTCTCGGTCGCCCCGACGGAGCATGGACTCTGGTGATACCATATCAATGTCCCCATGTCTGTTCTCGGTCGCCCCGACGGAGCATGGACTCCGGTTTCACCATGTCAATATCCCCATCCTGTTCTCGGTCGCCCCGACGGAGCATGGACTCCGGTGATACCATATCAATGTCCCCATGTCTGTTCTCGGTCGCCCCGATGGAGCATGGATCCAATTTGTTTATTTTTTTCCGCCCATGCCATGCATGAGATGTAGTGCATTATGCTATGTAATATATATATATATATACATTTCATATCCATAGGATAGGAATATAATCCATAGCATATAAAATTCATGTAATAATAACTCATATAATTTCCAAAATAAAATACGGAAAGCATCACATACACATAATCCACGGCTTACAAAAAGGTAGGAATCCTACCAAATACTGATAACGTCCTTTTTTGTTCTCGTCTGATAATTCCGGTCGCCGTTCGCGTACCGTTACGATGTGCCAATACCTTATTATACATTTCCCAAGTTAGTCTATATCTTATCCATGATTAAGTCTCTAACTGATCATAAACCTATGTTCATTAATGATCTTTAACCACATTATAAGGTTATCATAATCAGCCCTTATCTTGGCCTCTTTTTCCATTGATTTCAACACGTATATAATTCAATCCATAACTGATCTATACACCTGGATCCATTAATAACTTACCAATCATGTCATAGGATCATCAAAATCAGTCACTTTATTTTAATATCATCTCCATTTATCTCATCGGATTAGTAGTGTCTTAGAAAATATTTCAAAAACTGTGCATTTCAATTCAGTCGACTGAACTATGAGTTTCAGTCGACTGAATCATGAGTTCAGTCGACTGAATCATAGATTCAGTCGGCTGATTTTGAATCAGATTGGCTGTTTGTCTCGCCATTTCAGTTTCAGTCAACTGAAATATGCATTCAGTTGGCTGAAACATGGTTCATACCCTTTCAGTCGATTGAATCACAGATTCAGCCGGCTGATTTTGAATCAGATCGTCTGTTTGTCTTGCCAGTTTATTTTCAGTCGACTGAAATACACATTTAGTCGGCTGAACTATCAACCATCCGTTTACGTGTTTAATAAGCATTCCTTCAGTCGACTGAATCATATATTCAGTCGGCTGAAACTTCCAGAACCCTTTTCTTGTCCGAGACGTTTGTGTTCAGTCGACTGAATCCCCAGATTCAGTCGGCTAAAACTCCTAGAAACTCCTTCTGTTTTCAGCCACATTAGTTCAGTCGACTGAAACTATAGTTCAGTCGGCTGAAACTCCCAGAAGCTCGTTTCTGATTCGTCCATTGTCAGTTCAGTAGACTGAATCCCTGATTCAGTCGGCTGAAACTCCCAGAACTTCGTTTCTGGTTCGTTCATTATCTGTTCAGTCGATTGAATCTCTGATTCAGTCGACTGACTGTTTCGTCAGTCCTTTCCATTGCATGTTTTGGACTTGCTTCCTTCGCGATTTCTCTTAAAATACTCCATTTTTAACCATTACAAAACTTAGTATCTTGTTTAGAGATACTTACAACCCGTGGCTCTCCCGGTTGTCTCTTGCTCCTCTTGTTCCTTAGTATTTTTCTTTCTCCTTCTTCTTTCTTCTTGATACTCGGCCAATGGTGAGTTTGATCAAGGTAAAGTCACCAGGGTTTTTGTTCGGCCAAGGTGTAGCAGTTTTGAGAGAGAAAAAACGGAGGTGGGAATGGGAAAATGTCCCAAGTCTTGGGTCTTGAGTGGTCGGTCAACCTTGGGTTTTCTTCTTCCCTTCTAAATCTCTTTCTCTTTGGTGTTTTCTCTGTCTTGCAAGAGGAAGGACGGTTTGGAGAGGAGAGGGAGAGAGGGAGAGAGTGAGATGAGATGGGTGTGATGATTGGTTTGACTCCCTCCACCAACCAAGCATGGAGGGAGGTATGGGCTTGCATGCCCCCATTTTTAGGGTCATTGTCCCCTTTAGTGGAGGTGGTTGGAATGGGTTTGAGTCACAACTCATTCCAATGAGTTTGGTGAGTCAATTAAGATGGGAAACCATCTTGACACACCCCATTATTTAATTTCTTTCTTAACTTAGCCCCTTTAATTTAATAATTTAATTCCTATTTAATTCCCTTCAAATCTCTTCAAATCTTTCATGTATCCACCATGGTTGACCAAGTAAACCATGGTGGCTGGCCCCACCAAATCTTAGTCAACCCGCCACCTCACTTAATGAGGCGGGTGGACCCCACTTGATTATGTCATCTTGATTATTTCCTCATTAACTTCGGTGATCAATTCCAATTAATTGGGTCACCATTGGGCCCATGGCCCAATTAAATTATTTTCTACTATTTACTCTAGAGCTTGGATCAATTATGATCCATTGGATCCCACATGGTTATCGGGCTCACTTTGACCATTATTGACCCTTCAAATGAATCCTATCAAATCCATGGTCCATTGGACCATACTTGGGCCTTTGTCCATATTTTGATCCATTTAACATCCATGACATCAAAATTCCCATTTTCCCATTATTAAAACAAATAATTGCCATATATATATTGATTCAAAAATTCGGGCTATTACACTCATAGCCGACGCCACCATTCTAATAGGGTTCCTTAAACAAAACTATTTTCCTGTCGCACCAACCTCCTATAGGGAGTGGGGACTCATACTAGTGGGGCCCAAAAAAGAAAAAGGTACATCATCAAGTCCTATAAACTCTTTGGGTCTAATCCCAACACTAGTAATTCTCAATCTCATCATGCCCATTAGCACAACATCCCATACTCACCTCCTAGATAACCTCCTGGACACACATCAGTGAGTAATGCAAAAGGGATTATAATCACAACTATAAGGGCAACATATATGGCATAATCACATCATGACCATAATTTTAGAATGATAGAAACATAGCACATTCCATTACTTTTCATACATTCAACGCATTCATCAAATTGGATTATTTTACGGACATGGACTACACACCAACCCAGAGATACACATGTCGGATTTATTTAACATATTCTTAGTCTTTGCAATTCATTCAACCCATCTCATAGTGGTTTATCAAACTAAGTCCAATAAGTCATTTTTCACAACATTAACCCAATTAAATTTAACAATAATTCATTTCAACCCTTCATAAGGGTCTCCAACAATTAACACAATTTATCCATCATCCTTAATATAAATGGATGAGACAAAATGCATCTTTTGATCGAGTTAAGGCACAATGCTCTCAGCTGCCTACGTACCACATAGTGGATCACATAAGTCGTAGTTCATTATTTTCACATTGGGGTTGACATTGGGAAGTGGTCATACTTTTACTTTGGGAAATCAAGCAAGGTTTTTTTTAACATTTACATTGCATTCCATGCATTCTCAATCATCATAGACCATCCCCATTGTAGCACAAGTTAACCCCCTTGGGTTATAAGATATTTGACCTTAACGCGCCTTTTTCATATAGTCTAACCCTTCATCAAATTCCTCTTCAAATCATAGAAATTCATTCTACACTTGGAGCGGTTGATCCACCACAATCATTATCAACATAGGTACTCGTTAGTCATGTACACATCATCACAAAATCCAAGCGTGGCATAAGGAGGTCAAGCCATAATCTTACCCAACTATGCATTTGAATGTGCACAAAGAAACATTCACTCAAACATATTATCAAACACCTTATGAGCATAGAATTTTACAAATATCCCCAATGCCCCAATTGTATGGCATTCCCCAATTTTACCCAATGTTGTCAAACTTGAATCCTATCGAAAATTGGTCTAAGGGTGTGAATCGTGAATCAAAAATCATAGAATCGTACGATTCATACTATTTATTATAGTCCTCTCATTCCTCGAACCATTTTGTTGACCTGTGCCATTACATGTGTGTACTCAGAAAGGGCATAGGGCTAGATTTGTATTGCCACCATTAGAGTGGATCTACTCTGTTGAGGTGATCTAGACAATTTATCTGCCGGCTTGTTTGTGATTCATTTTTTGTATTTAATCACGATATTGAATTGTTGAAGGTACGATATCCACTTCATATGACGAGCTTGCTACAATTTGGACTGTGTCTGTAAGAACTGCAGAGGCTTGTGGTCAGTGTGTACTATGACGTACTTTCCCAATAAGTATACACGCCAATCTTTATTGTTTGATGCAAAGCGTACATTTCCTTATCGTAAGTAAGGAAGTTCAAAATTGATCCTCTGAACATCTCTGAATGATAAGTTATTGGCTTACTATCTTGTAGCAAAACAGCCCCCATAACATATGTTGATGCATCTGCTTCAAGTTCAAAAGGTCGATGGAAATTGGGTAATGTTAACATTAGGGCTTTAGAAATTTTCCATTTCAGTAACATGAAGGTGTCATCTTGCTTCTTTAATCGCTCAAACTTCTAATTGACCTTTGTTAAAACATAATCGATGTGCTCCAATCTGTAAGAAGTGTCAAATGAACTGTAACACCCGCCCATTTTCACCGAAATCAGAGTCTATTTTTTTTTTTTAAATAAAGAGTGACAAAGGGCGCGGACGTCATGACGCGAGTTAAGTCCGAGCTTCTAAAGCCCGGCCCTTAACTGGCCAACCATACGTGTGAGTGGAACTAAGTCCACGAAGAACGGTTCACACGTAGAAGTAAGCTTGCGGAATATCAAACTAAGTGTGGATTTATAATAGAGACTGTCCTACAAATGTTTAGATAGCAGGGAAGATACATTCATTTAATTACTAAAATACCTCAAAATCACAGTGTCCAAAATAAAATCCAAAACATAGCAAGTAATCTAAATTAATACATTCCGACGAGTTAAGCTACTCAATTTACATTTCCAAAATAAATCTTAAATAAACTAAGTAGCTCGCTTCCCCAAGCTCCTACGCCTGGCTCCCGTCTCGTCCTTCGATTCCTCCATCTCCAGCGTCATCAGCTAAGGTGGAAGTAGGGCGTTAGACAACTCACCCAGTAGGACACCGAGTAGGGCTAACACATGGATTAGTGATAACAAGCACATAGGTAATAATATAATGAAAAACCATAAAATGAATGCAATGCCATGGGTGTCTTATGTCATGTGTCCCACCCATCATCCATACAGTCATGATATCCCCATGTTTGCTTCTCGGTCGCCCCGACGGATCATGGACTCCGGTTATATCTCCACATATCAAGATATCCCCATATCTGCTTCTCGGTCGCCCCGACGGAGCATGGACTCCGGTTATAGCGCACCAGGCTATCCCCATGTTTGCTTCTCGGTCGCCCCGACGGAGCATGGACTCCATATATAGCGCATCAGGCTATCCCCATGTCTGCTTCTCGGTCGCCCCGACGGAGCATGGACTCCGGTTATAGCGCATCAGGCTATCCCCATGTCTGCTTCTTGGTCGCCCCGACGGAGCATGGACTCCAGTTTCTTTATTTTTCCGCCCATGTCATGCATGAGATGTAAATGCATTATGCTATGTAATATATATAACTCATAACCTTAATATATCATACGTAGCTTTAACATGTAATGCATAACCTTAAAATATAATTCATAGTATTAACATAAAATTCATAGCCTTAAAACCCATCATAAGACAAATCATATAATTATCATAATAAATTAAAGGAACCATCACGTATCTATGGCTTACAAAAAGGTAGGAATCCTACCAATTACCGACTAGCATCCCTTTACGTTTCCGTCTGATATTCCGGTCACCGATACGCGTACCGCTTGCGATGTCTGGTACCTTATTATACATTACCAATTAGACTCCTGTTCTAATCATGTCCAAGTCCATTAATCATACCTTAGCGGGGTTCGGCCATACACCATGGCCAAACCTCACTAACTAGGTTTGTGGGTCCCATTTAATCCATTAATTATTTTAATTACATGAGTCTATAAACCAGCCACCCTAGGCTTTATTTAGCCATACATAAGGTCATTTTTAAAACACCTAAGTCCATGATTAATCTCTATGGGATTCGGCCATGTACCATGGCCAAACCCATGGTTTTTCCTTTTGGTCTTTATTTACCAGTTTGCCACTCTTCCTCCATGGTTAAATCCATACTTCATTCTTTTCCATTCTTAGGTCCACAATTGATCCATAATATTGGTCCATTAATGACCCACCAGTCATGAGATACAACCATTTAAAATCAGCCACCAATTTAACCTAATCCCCATTGATTAAAGCATATACACAACTCCAACTTAACCCATCAAATGGCTTGTAAAATAGGTCATGGGTTCGGCCATACACCATGGCCGAACCCATGATGCCTTTTTCCAATTTTTTTCTTAGGTCTAATTACCACATGTAGATTCAAAATAAGTCCCTCCATGAGGGAGTTACATCATGCATTTAAATCATCAACTTTGATCATCACTTGGTACATTTTTGAGTCCATTAATGACCCATTTAATCATGGCCTATTCCCCATTCTTTTTCCATCTTTTACACCCATCATCATTACACATACATCACTGTAGGGGACAAAAACATTCCCTCCATAAAATCTCTCCATGGTTTTATTTTTAAAACCTCATTTACAATGCTTAAAGTCCATTTAAAAATTGTCAATCTTCTCCATTAATTTCCATAACTTCACACCCAAAATCATTACAATACCTCACCATAGGGTTCGGCCATTCACCATGGCTGAACCCATGGTTCATGATCCATCATTTACTCATGCCTTTTAAGGCCATCAACATCATTCACATCTCCCATGCATTTTCTCATTTACAATCCCTTTAAAAATTACTACATTCAATCATTAAAAACCCTAACAATCATAATCATCCTTCCATGATTTTAAACCTTTAAACACCATTAAAATTCCCCCTAATTACCTACCATGGGGTTCGGCCATACTACATGGCCGAACCCTATGGTCCATTAATCCCTTCAAAAATTCCATACATCCATTGCTTAAATAATTTAAATACATAATGTCCTTAATCCATTTATTTTTTTTCTTTACCTAATTTACCCATTAGGGTTTGTCCATTCCCTACTTCATTTTTGAATGGATTTGAGATCCAAGGCCCATGATAATTTGACCACCATTAAATCCAAGAAGAATGGACACAAAATCTTAAACCCTAAAAAAGATCTAATCTCTTGTTTAGAAATACTTACAATCCAACGGCTCCTCCGACTTTTCTTCCTCCTCTTAGATTCCTTGGACTTCTCTTCTCTTCTTCTCCTTGACTTTTGGGTCAAGATGCTTGATCAAGATGGAGTCTCCAAGGTTTGGGTTCGGCTAAGGTAGGGTTAGATTTGAGAGAGGGAGAGGAGGAGAGGATAAGAAAAATGCCTAGTCTCCTTGGTCTTGAGGTGGTGATGGTTGGCCAAGCTTGATCTTTCCTTTCTTCTCTTCTTCTCTTCTAAGTTTTCTTCTTCTTGGAGGTGAGGGATGGCAATGAGAGAGCAAGAGAGGGAGAGAGTGAAAATGAGAATGGGATTTGAGAGATGAGATGAAAACCATCTCCTTTTGGTTGCTTAAGTTATACTCAACCATTAATTTTCCCACCAACCACAGGGGATATTTTTTTATGCTTTATGGCGGCGGGTGGGATAAACCACCACCTAAGCCAACGTTTTTGGTGTTAGAGATAAGGTGGTTTGGTCTCCCACCTTTGACCATTTGACCACCTTTTGGATAATTTTAATCATTTAATTAATTAGATAATTACCTTAGGTTAATTAATTCCCACTTAACCTAATTCCGTTTCTTAATTTCCCTCCATGTATCCGCCGATGGTTGACCAATTCAACAATGGTGGCCGGCCCCACCAATCCTTGGTCCACACGCCACCTCACTTGGTGAGGTGGATTCGGCCATGCTACCTTGATCATTCCATCACCAACTTAGGTGATTTAAATTTAATTAAAACCACTTCAACTACTTGGATCCCCATTGGCCCATGGCCCAATTACATTCACCTCTTACCCATTTACCTTAGAGCTTACCTCATCTTGATCCATTGGGTCCCAATGGGTGTTGGGCCCAATTTGACCATCCTTGGCCCAATTGACCATCATTGACCCTTTAAATGAATTTAAATCCAATCCATGGTCCATTAGGCCATACTTGGGCCTTTGTCCATATTTTGATCCATTCACCATTTATTCCATAAAATTTCCCAATTCCCATCATTAAGACAAATAATAGCCACATATATATTGATTTAAAAATTCCGGGCTATTACAATACAATCCTCTTTTGAAATTTTCGTCCCGAAAATTCGAGCGAAGTAGAGGTTCAAAACAACTCATACAAAGAGCTCTGGATGAGCGACTCTCATTTCGGATTCAAGTTCCCAGGTGGCTTCCTCATTGCCATGTCGTTCCCATACCACCTTGACCAACTGCATAACGCGGTTCCGCAACACTCTTTGTTCTCTCTTGATCACTCTGATAGGCTTCTCCATATACGTCACGTCACTTTGTACATCGACGTCTTGCACGCTCAGGACATGTGAAGGATCAGGGTTGTACTTCCTCAACATAGACACATGGAACACATCATGTAAAGTTGATAACTGTGGAGGGAGCGCCAACTTATAAGCGACCCCCTCCACCCTCTTCAGGATTGGAAACTATCCCACAAATCTAGGCGACAGTTTACCTTTCTTCCCGAATCTCATGTGTCTCTTCCGTGGTGAGACTTTTAAGAACACCAAGTCTCCCACCTCAAACTCAAGGAACCTTCTCCTCTTGTCGGCGTAGCTCTTCTGACGGCTCTGCGCAGTGAGTAAGTGTTGCCGTATTAACTTGATCTGTGCTGTAGTCTCCGCAACCAACTCCGGCCCAATCAGCGCAGACTCACTGGCCTCTGTCCAACACACTGGTGATCTACATGGCCTACCATACAAGGCCTCAAATGGAGCCATCTGGAGGCTTGCCTGGTAACTGTTATTGTAAAAGAACTCCACTAGTGGCAAATGATCCTCCCATCCGCCCTTGAAGTCTAGCATACATGTTCTCAACATATCCTCCAGAGTTTGTATCGTCCTCTCTGACTGTTCATCAGTCTGTGGATGAAATGTTGTGCTAGTCAATATGTTAGTCCCCATAGCCGACTGCATGCCTTGCCATACTCTGCCGGTGAATCGGCCATCCCTGTCGGACACAATAGTCCAGGGAATACCATGTAGTCTGATGATATCCCAGATGTACCGTCGACCCAAAGTCTCCGATGAATCCGTCATCTTGATGGGAAGGAAATGCGCAGACTTAGTCAACCGGTCTATCACGACCCATATCGCATCGTTGCCCTTTGATGACCTTGGCAACCCTGTTGCAAAGTCCATGGATATGTGCTCCCATTTCCACTCTGGCACTGGCAAGGGTGCAAGTAAACCCGGTGGTTTCTGATGTTCCGCCTTAACCTACTGACAAATTAGGCAACGAGCAACAAACTCTACCACATCTCTCTTGAGTCCCTGCCACCAATAGTGCCTCTTAAGATCATGATACATCTTGGTGCTGTCCGGATGGATAGAGAGCTTGGTTTGGTATGCTTCAACCAACAACTCTCTTCTGCAGCTCCTAGACACATATGTCCTGCCTCAGAACACAAGACCCTGTCTTGGTCGTAATTCCCATTCTGGTACAACCTCACCGGTAGACATCTTAGTCCATATCTCCTCCACCTCTGGGTCTGTCGGTTGTTCCCGTTCAATCTCGGAGACCATGTTGGATCGTATGATCAGGTTATATATGGTCCCATGATTATTGAGGTATAGTTTAAACTCTCTAATGGTATTCAATACCTCCCATTCCGTCCTGATCAAGCTAGCTACCGTCGCATGTGACATACGGCTGAGGGCATCCGCCACATTGTTCGCCTTGCCCGGATGATACCGAAGTACGAACTCATAATCAGCCAGGTATTCCATCCATCTGCGCTGTCTCATGTTGAGTTCTTTCTGATCAAATAAGTACTTCAGGCTCTTGTGATCGGAGAACACCTCAAACTTCTCGCCATAAAGGTAGTGTCTCCAACTTTTGAGAGCGAAGACCACTACTGCTAGCTCCAGATCATGTGTGGGATAATGGCGTTCATGAATTTTTAACTGTCTTGATCCGTACGCCACCGCACGATTACCATGACTGAGTGTACACCCCAGCCCCTCACCTGAGGCATCACACTACACCTCATAATTTCTGCCTCTTTCCAGCAAGATCAGAATAGGAGCGGTTGTAAGCCTCTCCTTTAGTTCCTCAAATCTCCGGTTGCACAGATCTGACCACTCAAATTTAACTCACTTCTGAGTGAGTCGGGTAAGTGGAACTGCAATCTTGGAGAAGTCCATGATGAATTTTCTGTAGTAACCGGCCAATCCCAGAAAACTGCGGATCTCCGTCACATTCGTCGGCACTTTCCACTCCTTCACTGCCACTACTTTAGCCGGGTCCACGGCTATACCTTCTCCGATATAACGTGCCCCAAGAAGTTGACCTCAGATAGCCATAACTCACACTTGCTGGCTTTGGGATACAACTGGTTCTTCCTCAAGGCTTTCAGGACTATCCGCAGGTGCTCGGCATGTTCCTCCTGACTTTTGGAATAGATCAGGATGTCATCAATAAATACGATCACAAACTGGTCCAAGTAAGGACAGAATATCCTATTCATCAGGTCTATGAACACAGCCGGTGCATTAGTATGTCCAAATGGCAGGACCACATACTCATATAAGCCATACCGTGTCCTGAAAACTGTCTTCTCTATATCCTCCTCCCTAACCCAGATTTGATGGTACCCGGACATCAGATCAATCTTGGAGAAGTGATAGGAACCCCTAAGTTGATCAAACAGATCGTCAATCCTGGGTAGGGGATACTTGTTCCTGACAGTCAGCTGGTTTAACTTTCTATAATCCACGTACATCCGAAGGGTACCGTCCTTCTTCTTCACAAATAATACCGGGGCTCCCCATGCGGATGTGCTGTTCCTAATAAAACCCAGTCTGAGCAGTTCATCAACCTGCTTCTTCAGCTCGATCATCTCAGCTGGTGCCATCCTGTAATAGGGCAATGATACTGGAGCAGCACTGGGATATAACTTGATCTCAAAGTCTATCTCCCTCTTGGGTGGCAAACCAGGGAGCTCTATTGGGAATACCTCGGCATAATCTGCTACTACCGCCGGAAGTTCAGCCACTGGTGCCCTATCTAATCTGAGGCTGTTCAAGACAAGGTGGTTCAATTCCTCCTGCAGCCTTCTAGGGATGCCTTGTCTGTCAGCAAGTACTATAAACCGCTTTCCCTCGGGTGACCAAAATATCACCCTACGAAGATGGCAATCAATATCGGCCCAAAATATAGCCAACCAGTCCATGCCAAATATAACATCGTACTCGACCATATCAATTACCAAATAGTTGAACTCGAATCTGAATCCCGCGAGCTCAGTGTTCAATGCCATACATATGAGTCCCAAAGATGTGTCTCCGACGGGGGATACAATGGTAAGTGATGTGGACAGGTTTTGTACTAATGTGCCCGTGGCAGATATGAATGCAGCAGATATAAATGAATGGGAAGCGCCCGAATCAAATAATGCAACAGCATAGGAACTACCAACTACGGCCATACCTTGAATCACCGAGTGATCCGCCGCTGCTGGAGGAGCTATTGTAAAAAGTTGTCCCGATCCTATAGGGTTTGGCCCCCGTCCCCTCTGGTTGTAGGTCCTACCTCCTCATGACTGAGCTGGTCTAGCTGGAGGGCGGAAAAAAACCCCTGAAGTGAGAGGGTCGGCTAATCTGTGGACACTCCCTCTTGAAGTGAACCTGTTGGCCACACTGATAACAAGTGTTCCCACCCCGTGGAACCTGAGTGACTGATACTGATGGGGAGGGCTGATTGGGACGAAAGCCCCCCGTAGATCCAGTGGAGGGTGAGGGTCTGCTAAAGTTCGGGCGGAACTTCTTGTTGGGTTGAAATGCACCCCGCCCACTCTGCCTTCGACAGTTGTCAAACCACACCATCTCATTCAACTCTCGCTCCGCTATAGTGGCCCTGCTGACAACCTCAGCCATTGTGGCTACCTTGAATATTGTCACATTGGCCCTGATACTTGGCCGAAGTCCCCGTTCAAACTTACAGGCCCTCCGATGCTCGGTATCCACCATATAATATGCATAGACGGATAACCTAAGGAATTCCCTGTGATATTCAGCCACCGTCATATTGCTTTGTACCAAAGGAATTCCCTGTGATATTCAGCCACCGTCATATTGCTTTGTACCAATGATAGAAAGGTTTGAGTCTGGTGTTCTCTTTCCTCCTCAGGAAAAAACTGCTCTAGAAAGGTAGCTGAGAACCCTTCCCATGTCATGGCAATCCTTTGCCCTTCCGGCACAAGTGCTTGCTGCTTTTCTACAACCTCCCACCAATTACCGGCATCCTCGATCAGTTGAGATGTAGCCAGTAAGATCCTATCAGCATGACCGGAAATCTGAAGCAGATTCAAGATCTGAGTGATCTTTTTCAACCAGTGCTCTGCTCCAACAGCCCCTTCTTTTCCCCTGAAGTAGGGAGGACGCTGTTGCTGGAAATCTCTAACCATGTTCTAGTTGTTGGAGTCGCTGGTGGTCGCATTCCCATTCAGGTCCTGTTGTAGGACAGAGTTGACCACTACTTGAACCAATTCTTTCAACTCGAGAGGCACAACCTGTAGGTTCACACTATTTTGTCCCTCCTCCTGATGGGGTGGCCGTACCTCCTCTTCCTGACGAGGTTGTGGCACCTCTTCCTCTACCCGTGGGTTTCGTTGGGTTCTTCTCTTCGGAGGCATTTCCTAAGTCATTGAAAAACATTTATCGACTTAGTTCCTCTTCAAATTTGGGGGGGTGGGGGGGGGGGGAGGGGGGGAATGCTAAGTAAAACATACTTTGTTTTGGGGGGGAAAACTCCTAAGTATTGTTTCTCATTTTGAGGGAAAATTACCCAAATAAGCACACTTGGTTTGAGGGAAAACTTCCCAAATATCAAATGTTCCTTTTTAATTCGGGGAAATAGGGGAGATTTTCCTATTTTGCTATGTTTGATAGATCTAACTTAGAGTGATTGTTCTTCCCTCGCTATCATTCCTTTTCGTCAAACGTTGTTCTTAGATTGAATGCTTCAGTCTGAGTCAATCGAAGTAAATTAACCCGGCCCCCGTGCAGCGGAGTCTGAAGAGTCGGTCAGTTGGGATTCTTATCCGTCAGTGAGACGTGAAACCGTCTTAATCACACTTCGAGAATACATTCTCCCCATTTCGCTCTGATACCAACTGTAATGCCTGCCCCTTTTCACCGAAATCAGAGTTTATTTTTTATTTTTGAAATAAAGAGTGACAAAGGGCGCGGACGTCACGAAGCGAATTAAGTCCGAGCTTCTAAAGCCCAGCCCTTAACTGGCCAACCCTACGTGTGCGTGGAACTAAGTCCACGAAGAATGGTACACATGTAGAAGTAAGCATGCGGAATATTAAACTAAGTGCGGAATTATAATAGAGACTGTCCAACAAATGTTTAGATAGCAGGGAAGACAGATTCATTTAATTACTAAAATACCTCAAAATCACAGTGTCCAAAATAAAATCCAAAACATAGCAAGTAATCTAAATTATTACATTCCGACGAGTTAAGCTACTC
This sequence comes from Chimonanthus salicifolius, assembly GCA_013350335.1. Taxonomy (NCBI): domain Eukaryota; kingdom Viridiplantae; phylum Streptophyta; class Magnoliopsida; order Laurales; family Calycanthaceae; genus Chimonanthus; species Chimonanthus salicifolius. The sequence goes on from CM023533.1 coordinate 70,928,687, forward strand.
AATTTACATTTCCAAAATAAATCTTAAATAAACTAAGTAGCTCGCTTCCCCAAGCTCCTACGCCTGGCTCCCGTCTCGCCCTTCGATTCCTCCATCTCCAGCGTCATCAGCTAAGGTGGAAGTAGGGCGTTAGACAACTCGCCCAGTAGGACTCCGAGTAGGGCTAACACATGGATTAGTGATAACAGGCACATAGGTAATAATGTAATGAAAAACCATAAAATGAATGCAATGCCATGGGTGTCTTATGTCATGTGTCCCACCCATCATCCATACCGTCATGATATCCCCATGTTTGCTTCTCGGTCGCCCCGACAGAGCATGGACTCCGGTTATATCTCCACATATCAAGATATCCCCATGTCTGCTTCTTGGTCGCCCCGACGGAGCATGGACTCCGGTTATAGCGCATCAGGCTATCCCCAGGTTTGCTTCTCGGTCGCCCCGACGGAGCATGGACTCCGGTTATAGCGCATCAGGCTATCCCCATGTCTGCTTATCGGTCGCCCCGACGGAGCATGGACTCCGGTTATAGCGCATCAGGCTATCCCCATGTCTGCTTCTCGGTCACCCCGACGGAGCATGGACTCCGGTTATAGCGCATCAGGCTATCCCCATGTCTGCTTCTCGGTCACCCCGACGGAGCATGGACTCCGGTTATAGCGCATCAGGTTATCCCCATGTCTGTTTCTCGGTCGCCCTGACGGAGCATGGACTCCGGTTTCTTTATTTTCCCGCCCATGCCATGCATGAGATGTAAATGCATTATGATATGTAATATATATAACTCATAACCTTAATATATCATACGTAGCTTTAACATATAATGCATAACCTTAAAATATAATTCATAGTATTAACATAAAATTCGTAGCCTTAAAACCCATCATAAGACAAATCATATAATTATCAGAATAAATTAAAGGAACCATCACGTATCCATGGCTTACAAAAAGGTAGGAATCCTACCAATTACCGACTAGCGTCCCTTTATGTTTTCATCTGATATTCCGATCACCGATACGCGTACCGCTTGCGATGTCCAGTACCTTATTATACATTACCAATTAGACTCATGTTTTAATCATGTCCAAGTCCATTAATCATACCTTAGCAGGGTTCGGCCATACACCATGGCCGAACCTCACTAACTAGGTTTGTGGGTCCCATTTAATCCATTAATTATTTTAATTACACGAGTCTATAAACCAGCCACCCTAGGCTTTATTTAGCCATACATAAGGTCATTTTAAAACACCGAAGTCCATGATTAATCTCCATGGGATTCGGCCATGTACCATGGCCGAACCCATGGTTCTTCCTTTTGGCCTTTATTTACCATTTTGCCACTCTTCCTCCATGGTTAAATTCTTACTTCATTCTTTTTCATTCTTAGGTCCATAATTGATCCATAATCTTGGATCTATTAATGACTCACCAGTCATGAGATACAACCATTTAAAATCAGCCACCAACTTAACCTAATCCCCATTGATTAAAGCATATACACAACTCCAACTTAACCCATCAAATGGCTTGTAAAATAGGTCATGGGTTCGGCCATACACTGTAATAGCTTGAATTTTTAAATCAGTATATATATGGCATTTATTTATTTTTATAATGGAAAAATTGGAAATTTTGATATCATGGATGTTAAATGGATCAAATTTTGGGGCAAAGGCCCAAGTATGGTCCAATGGACCATGGGGTGAATAGAACTCATTTAAAGGGGTCAATAAATGTCAAAGTGGGCCCGATAATCATGTGGGACCCAATGGATCAAAATTTATTCAAAACTCTAAGGTAAATAGTAGAAAATAATTTAACTGGGCCTTGGGCCCAATGGTGGCCCAATTGATTTAAATAGGGTGAATTGAAATTAAACCCTCTAAGTTAGTAATGAAATGAAATGGCATGGCCAAGTGGGGCCCACCCCCACCTCATCAAGTGAGGTGGCGAGTGGGGTAGGTATAGGTGGGGACTGTCCACCATGGTTGACTTGGTCAACCGTGGGTGGATTTCTTAAAGAGATGGATTAATGAAATTAAATTAGATGGGAAATAATTAACCTAAAGGATCCAATTAATTAAATTAATTAGATTGGTCAATTAGGGTCAACATGGCTAAGTCAAAGGGGACAAGTCAATGGTGGTTTCATCTCATTGAAACCACCTAAGAAAACACAAAATTACCATGGACTTAGGGTGGTGGTTTTATCTCAGCCACCACCACTCCAAACATGGTGACCCATACCCAAATGATGTTGGTCAAGTAGTCAAAGGGGGGGAAGACCCAAACAACACCAAAACCATTGGCTAGTGGTGGTTTTGTCTCAACCACCACCACCAAAGTCAAGGTAGCCCATGCTTGGTTGGTGGAGCCATAATGGGGGAGTATGGTCCAAGTAAGTCCAAAGAAATGAGATGAGTTTTACCTTAGCCTTTCCATTCCATCTCACTCTCTCCCTCTCTCACTCACTCACCAAAACCGTCACTCACTTCCATAGAGACGAAAAGAAGAAAATTTAGAGGAGAAGAAGAAAAGAAAGGAAAGAAACTAAGTGTTGGAAAACCACCACCAAGACCAAAGTTTGGGGTGATTTTCTCATCACCTTCCCCTCTCCCTCTCTCAAGAAAACCCACTCAATCTTGGCTGATCCTAAGCTTAGAGGGCCTCACCATTTGATCAAGCTCATCTTGACCGTACATCAAGGAGAAGAAGAGAAGAGAAGGCTAAGGAGAGCAAAGAGGAAAGAAGTACCGGAGGAGTCGTCGGGTGGTAAGAATTCTTAAAACAAGAGTTTATATATTTTTTTAAGATAGGATAGGGAATCCATTTCTTAGACTAAATGTGGCCAAAAATGTTGTGGGCCATGGGTCTAAGATCCATCCAACTGTAGGATAAGAAATGGATGAGATGGAAGAGATGGTTTAAGGAAAAATAAAATGACATGGATAAGATGGAGAAAAGTGATTTTTTTTAAATGGGTTTAAAGGATGGAAATGATGGATTAATATGTTAATATTTTGGAAGTTTTAAAAGGGCCAAAATGAATGAGGGTTATTGATTTTAAAAATGGATTTTTAGTGAGGAAAAACCATGGACAAACATGGGTGAGATAATGGCCTTAAAATGGCACCCATGAAAGTGAACCATGAACCATGGGTTCGGCCATGGTATATGGCTGAACCCTATGGTGAGGTTTGGTGATTTTGATGAAAGTAAAAAGAGTGGAAAATTATGGAAAGAGATGATAATTTTGATAAATTTATGAGTAAGGTACATGATGTCTTAAATGGGATGAAAAATGGAGATTTAAATGGATGATTTAATTTCATTAGAGATAGGATTAAAAGGGGATAAAATGAACCCAATAAAATGGAATTTAGGTATCATGGGTTCGGCCATGGTGTATGGCCGAACCCATGACCCCTTTATGGGCCACATTTTGGGCCAAATATGGAATACCGTATGAGATTAAACGATTTCAAATTTTATTAAATTAGGTGGCTGATTTTGTTGCATGTTAGGTCATGGTTAATGAATCCTTAATGGATCTAAGTTATGGATGAATTTTAGACTTAAAATATACATGAATGGGTGAATGATTAAACATGGAAGAGAGAGTGGCAAAATGGTAATTATTAGCCACATTGAAGAACCATGGGTTCGACCATGGTACATGGCCGAACCCTATGTGGTTTGGACATGAAATGGATATATTATGAATGAATAAATGAAACGGATAGTTGCTGCGTTTTAGGCTCGCAAATCGGAATATTTAAAATGGGCAAAATGGGAATTATGCATATGGTTAAGCCAATGAGAAATGTGGCTAAGTTAAGAGTTGATCTTGATAAACTTGTAATGTATTTAGGGATCATTAATGGATCTAAGGGTGTAATCAGTTAGGGATTTAATCATGAAATAAAATATGGACTAATTCGGTAAATATGTAATAAGGTATCGGGACGTCGCAAACTGTACGCGATCGGCGACCGGATTATCTAACGGAAACGTAACGGGACGCTAAGCGGTATTCGGTAGGATTCCTACCTCTTTGTAAGCCGTGGATATGTGATGGTGATTTTAAATTATTTTGATGATTATGTGATTTGGCTTATGATGGATTTTTTATTATGAATTATATGTTCATACTATGGTTTATATATTTTGATATTATGCATTATATGGCTATGTATGATATATATTAAGTTATGGTTTATATATATATACTACATAGCATAATGCACTTACATCTCATGCATGGCATGGGCTGGAAAATAAGGAAACCGGAGTCCATGCTCCGTCGGGGCGACCGAGAATCAGACATGGGGATAGCTCTTATGCTATAACCGGAGTCCATGCTCCGTCGGGGCGACCGAGAAGCAAACATGGGGACACCTTGACGAGGTTTTGCCGTCAAGGGGGATACGATATTTTATGATGATACGGTGGATGGGTGGGACACATGACATAGGCACCCATGGCATGGCATTCATCATATGTTTATTATATTATTGTCGGTATGCATGTTATCACTAACCCATATGCTAGCCCTACTCGGAATCCTACTGGCGCGTTGACTAACGCCCTACTTCTACCCTAGCTGATGACACAGGGGATGGTAGAAACGGTGGACACGCCGGGAGCTAAGCGTAGGAGCTTGGGAAGCGGATATCTAGTTTTATTTAAGTTTCATTTTGGAGATGTAATTTAAAGTAGCTTAGCTCGTCGGATTGTATAATTTATATTTCTTGCTATGGTTTGGACTGCATTATGGACAATATCGTTTTGAGGCATAAATGTGAACATAGGGGTATTTTGGTAAGTTAATGTTGTATCTTCCATTCTATCTAAAAACCGGTAGGATAGACTCTATTATCATGTTCCGCATTCAGTTAGTTTCAGCGAGCTTACTTTCTACGCGTGAACTGTTCTCGTGGACTTAGTTCTGCTCACGCGTGGGGTCGGACAGTTAAGGGTCGGGCTTTAGGAACTCGGATTTAACTCGCTTCGTGATGTCCGCGCCCGTTGTCACTTTTATTTCAAAAAAAAAAAATATACTCTGATTTCGGTGAAAATGGGGCGGCCGTTACATACACCATGGCCGAACCCATGATGCCTTTTTCAAATTTTTTTCTTTGGTCTAATTACCACATTTAGATTCAAAATAAGTTCCTCCATGAGGGAGTTTACATCATGCATTTAAATCATCAACTTTGATCATCACTTGGTACATTTTTGAGTCCATTAATGAGCCATTTAGTCATGGCCTATTCCCCATTCTTTTTCCATCTTTTACACCCATCATCATTACACATACATCACTATAGGGTTCAAAAACATTCCCTCCATAAAATCTCTCCATGGTTTTATTTTTAAAACCTCATTTACAATGCTTAAAGTCCATTTAAAAATTGTCAATCTTCTCCATTAATTTCCATAACTTCACACCCAAAATCATTACAATACCTCACCATAGGGTTCGACCATTCACCATGGCTGAACCCATGGTTCATGATCCATCATTTACTCATACCTTTTAAGGCCATCAACATCATTCACATCTCCCATGCATTTTCTCATTTACAATCCCTTTAAAAATTACTACATTCAATCATTAAAAACCCTAACAATCATAATCATCCTTCCATGATTTTAAACCTTTAAACCCCATTAAAATTCCCCCTAATTACCTACCATGGGGTTCGGCCATACTACATGGCCGAACCCTATGGTCCATTAATCCCTTCAAAAATTCCATACATCCATTGCTTAAATAATTTAAATACATAATGTCCTTAATCCATTTATTTTTTCTTAACCTAATTTACCCATTAGGGTTTGTCCATTCCTTCATTTTTGAATGGATTTGATATCCAAGGCCCATGATAATTTGGCCACCATTAAATCCAAGAAGAATGGACACCAAATCTTAAACCCTAAAAAAGATCTAATCTCTTGTTTAGAAATACTTACAATCCGACGGCTCCTCCGACTTTTCTTCCTCCTCTTAGATTCCTTGGACTTCTCTTCTCTTCTTCTCCTTGATTTTGGGTCAAGATGCTTGATCAAGATGGAGTCTCCAAGGTTTGGGTTCGGCTAAGGTAGGGTTAGATTTGAGAGAGGGAGAGGAGGAGAGGATAAGAAAAATGCCTAGTCTCCTTGGTCTTGAGGTGGTGATGGTTGGCCAAGCTTGATCTTTTCTTTCTTCTCTTCTTCTCTTCTAAGTTTTCTTCTTTTCTTCTTCTTGGAGGTGAGGGACGGCAATGAGAGAGCAAGAGAGGGAGAGAGTGAAAATGAGAATGGGATTTGAGAGATGAGATGAAAACCATCTCCTTTTGGTTGCTTAAGTTATACTCAACCATTAATTTCCCCACCAACCACATGGGATATTTTTTTATGCTTTATGGTGGTGGGTGGGATAAACCACCACCTAAGCCAACGTTTTTGGTGTTAGAGATAAGGTGGTTTGGTCTCCCTCCTTTGACCATTTGACCACCTTTTGGATAATTTTAATCATTTAATTAATTAGACAATTACCTTAGGTTAATTAATTCCCACTTAACTTAATTCCGTTTCTTAATTTCCTTCCATGTATCCGCCCATGGTTGACCAATTCAACCATGGTGGTTGGCCCCACCAATCCTTGGTCCACATGCCACCTCACTTGGTGAGGTGGAGGTGGGTCCCATTCGGCCATGCTACCTTGATCATTCCATCACCACTTAGGTGATTTAAATTTAATTAAAACCACTTCAACTACTTGGATCACCATTGGCCCATGGCCCAATTACATTCACCTCCTACCCATTTACCTTAGAGCTTATCTCATCTTGATCCATTGGGTCCCAAATGGGCATTGGGCCCAATTTGACCATCCTTGGCCCAATTGACCATCATTGACCCTTTAAATGAATTTAAATCCAATCCATGGTCCATTGGGCCATACTTGGACCTTTGTCCATATTTGATCCATTCACCATTTATTCCATTAAATTTCCCAATTCCCATCATTAAGACAAATAATAGCCACATATATATTGATTTAAAATTCTGGGCTTTTACATGAACTTCTGCAAATACTAAATGCTCCCATAAAGCTTCTTACTTCAGTTACAAAATCTAGGTGGTGGCCATTTACTAATGACCTCAATCTCTGTAGGATCCAAATTTCAACTCCCCTACTCCTACTATGAACTCCAAATATGCCAAAGACTATTTTTTCAAATTCACATTGTTTTGCATTCAACTGTAGCTGATTTTCTTTTAGACTCCCAACACCTTTCCATGTTGACAAATACGGTCCTCCCATGTTTTGCTATAAATGAGGATATCATCTAAGTAAACAATATCAAATTCTTCAATGAAAGGACAGAGTACTTTATTCATCAATCGTGTGAAGGTACAGGATGCATTGCATAATCCAATTGCCATGACAAGTCATTCGAAGTCCTTGTTTTACTTGAATGCAGTCTTCCAGTTGTCTTTTTCGTGAACCCAAAGTTGATGGTAGCCCTATTTCAGGTCCAACTTCGTGAAGTAGTGGACTCCTTGTAGTTAATCCAACATATCATCAATCCTCGGTGATGGATACCAATTCTTGATGGTGATTTTGTTTAGTGCCCTGTAGTCAATACGCATCCACCACCCACCGTCTTTCTTCGGCACCAACACTACTGGTGATTAACAAGGTGAGAATCTAGGTTTACGGACTCCATGCTCCAGCACCTCTTGAATATGCTTCCAGACTTCATCATTCTCTAAGACGGACGTACAATACAAGCCCAAGTTAGGTAGGCGTGCATCTCTTACCAACTGAATATCATGTTCTACAAGCCTCTATGGTGGTAAGCCTTGAACCTCCTAGAATAATTCCTTGAATGTCACATGTACCTTTCTCAATCTCAGTCAATCGTTTGAGGGTTAAAGACAATGTAGAGACTATTATTGTTGTTGTGTGTTGCTTCTGTGGTCTAATCATCAATAGAACAAACTTTCTACAAGCATTCACCATCCTTTTTGGCTTGAGCTGCAGTGACCAATATAGTGGTAGACTGCGGTTTACAGGCATTGATATGGAATTTTTATTGTCTTTCACAAATCTGTATTTGCATAACCGCCTGTAGTGAATTGCATCTCGATCCCACAAGTAGGGACTGAAATTCCATTACTGGAGTAATACACGACCTAGAGAGGGGTGAATAGGTTTAATTTCAATATTCTATCCCTTTTTAAAAATTCTTTTTAAAACCATGCTTAACTGTATGAGATATGAAAATGAAGTGAATTTAGATTCTTTCCAATAAAACACGTGTAATAAGATATGGTTGATTCAAAGTGTGTGCAAGTGATTGAACCTTAATGAAATCATTCAAGCAAATGATCAACAATGTACATGCACAAAGATTTTATAATGGTTCAGTTTTCAATTAACCTACGTCCATTGTTAGGTTTTCCAACTCTAGGGTCGTCCCAATATACTATGTATGGGCTTCACACCCAGATAGTACAACCTAGTTTTTTTTATAGAGGTTCAACCCAAATGGTCTAATCCTCAATCCCTATTTTTTTGGGTGGTTCGAACACAATGTTCTAGCCACCTTACAAGTGATATAAAATAAAAGTAAAGAAAGGACACTTGCATTGGGCCTTAACAATCTTCAAATGAGTGTTCTTCTTTGCTTGATGTCTCTGCGACTCTTCTTTCAGATCAGGTCCATCAGTGTTGAATATTGACATAGCAGAATAAGGGTATTAGGACAATGGTGTGACTATTATTTGGTCTTAGGTAAACTCCCTGAACTTCATCAGACATAAAGTATTAAAAACCCACACATATCCTCGTTAGAGGATGATCAAGAAGGAATGACAAGGGGCTGGAAAGCTCTCTGGTCTCTCTTCTCATTTTTTAAAGTTCAGAAATCATTTTTTAATTCAGCTAGCCGAGTATATATAAGACTATCATACAACAATGAAGTCTCAAGGCCTCCAGATTTCCTTCGAGGCCGTTGAGACCTCGAAGCTGTATAAGGAAATACATCACACTGACTTTTTGTTAATTCAAACATTTCTTCCAATGATATTAAGTTAATGTCCAGCTCTTTAATTTGCCACTTATCTATCATTGACAATCAACATGGTTAACCAACGAATAAGGAGACGACAACATGATTTTCTATGATCTTCTATGGTCGAGAGAAGCCTCACAAAGATTTTTCCAAAATCATTTGGTCAAAGTCCAGCACAACAGATTTTGCCACATATCAATCATTCTCTTATAAATGAGATGGCCAAACAGAATTTCCATAATATTTTGAGATCATTAAATGCCTCTAGTTTATTTTAAATTTGCAATCACGAATGTACTTTCCTTTTTCCCAGAGTTTTGAAAAAGTCAGGATTGCAAGATGATTTGTCATTCACAAGGGGGTTTATTCTTTGATAGCTTGAAAAGCCTTTCCAGATGTTTAGAAGATACCCGCACACGTGGCTTGGTTTCAAAAGATTTGACGAGCATCATGAGGTGGCAAACAAATTTTCCAACTACATAAAAATCCCAATTAAAATAAGACTTAGGAATTTTCAAAATCAGGAGGAGCCTTTCCAAATGTTTAGATTTATCTTACCTATTATTGTAAGATACTTGGTCAAAGGACACATGGCTTTGTGGTCCCACATTGAATTACAGCCGTCAAAATTTTTCACTGAGCTAAAGACAATCTTTGAGGCCTCGACAGAATGCTTGAGGCCTCGAGGCTGGAAGTCAACCATTTTCCAATTTTCTAGATTATTAATCATTGACTTCCAAGGTATTTAAGCTTAGCCTAAGGTCTACAAAGGTTCACTTACCTGTGTGACAACAACAAATTTGGTGCAGAGTCTTCAACGCATAATAGATCTTCCGACATCTTCATATTCTTCCAAGGCAAGGTCCAAATGAGTCACGTAATTGACAATATGGGTGACTCAGACGAGCTGGGGCACTAACAATCTCCCCCGTTGTCAATTTCGTGATAAAATCTAAGATCTGCCAAGTACACCAATTTCCCAGAAATACATATGCACACATCCCCATTTCTTAAGACATATAAAATTACAATTAATTACAATGACATTTGACATTCGAGACTCACAATCTTCTCCCTTTCAGTTTGTGCCTGCAAAACAAATTAAGTTTTCCATTTCCTGCATAACAACAACATAAAAACCTGGTGGGATCTTATAGCTTCCCCTCAGCATTAGCACATATTCCATTTATTTTAGTCCCCTTTTTTGTCAAGACAATTGACAAGGGTCAGCCATGCCTAAAAACTCAGATAAAAGCCAGATGCATGTAATAAGTAGAAGAAAATCTCAAAGCAAAGCATGCAACATCATAGATAAAGAGTAGATAGGGTAAGAGTTGACAACCCAAAATACCAAAAATATAACAAACTAAGCAAAACATAAAGAACCACAGCAAGTAGCCTTCAGTCACGAGGAGGAGATGGAGGGAATTCTGTATCTGTATGTTGGCAGGATTCTGAGATGTTGTGCAGAGATGTGAAAATTCGCCGAATCGATGTTCTCACAAACACCGAGAGTTCCCAATGTTGATACAGCAGTCGATCTTAATGTTTCCTGATGTCGGACAGACAAGATTCCTGATGCTTTTCAAGTTCTGCAAAGCGCTCATCGAAATACTTGCGATCAACCGAAAGAAAAGAACTAGAAGCAGCCTTGCGACTCCGTGGTTTAGAGGAAGCAGCAGAAAAGGTCGAGCAACCAGAAGATGGTCAATAAGAACCAAGCCTTCTTTCAATGCCTGTCTTTGTGAAAGGATGCACATTTGGGGAACCTCACCAGGATAAGGAACTTTACCAAAAATGTGTACCAAGCCTGGTAATCAGGTAGCAAAATGGGACAGCACCATGTCTGGAGGACTTCCAGGAATGCTTCATATGGGCACAAATCAGCGAGGGAAGACATATTTTGTTACCCATAGCCATAGAGTAAAGGATTCACCATATAGTCATGGAGATGCGATTTGTTCTTCAGTTGACATTGGAAGTGAAAATCAAGGGGAGAACCTCATACATAGAAAGAAGGGATGAGGCACACAGATTGAGTTTACCTTCCATTCCATGTCGTATCCACACAGTTTTCGAACAATTTTTTATAGTCTAGGGAGAAATTTCATTTCTTGTGGCAGAAATATCGCCACCTTTAAACTTGGAGATTTTTATCAGCTTCTAAAATCAATACAGGCGTGACTATGACTTTTTCTCTGTTTGAGAACTTGACCAAAAAAGAATGAGCTGGGTCATTTAGGGATTTGTGAATGGAGGAGAACATCCCCTTCACCATTGATGGGTAGGTATCTCCACCCCAATTAAGAATATTTTCCCATCCTACTTTCTTAAGAATCTTGTAGGTGTTGTACTTTTCCAAGTCAGGTAGGTAACACGTGCGCTCAACATTGTAGTTCTTGAAGGATGGTTCCTTTTGAACTAGTCGAAAGAGATGGGCACTAGGAGGATCAGAGAGTGGAGTAGGTGCACCAGATCAATGAAAGTTTTCCTTAAAAGAGAGAGATGGTCTTGAGGAGCCAGGGGAAGTTGGAGTCACAGGGTGCCTTGAATTCTTCCTCTATTCCTTAAGAGGAGAAAATCGAAAGAGGGCTAGATGGTATGGACCGATCTGGGTTTCTGTAAGCCCGGAGTTTCTCGGGTTTCTTTAGTGGAGGAGGAGAAGGAGTAGTTGTGGGTGACGATGCGGCATGACTCCGCTGGTGTTGTCTGGAGCAATTTGTTACAGCCCCAAACTTTTTCAAAGGCATTTTGGGTGAAAAAAAAATTTGTTCACAGGAGAAGGAAAGAGGGTCCTCGAGAAAAGAAATCGAAGAACGGAGAAAGGGAAAAATGATAGGGAAGAAGGCACCTGCAAGAAAAGAGGAAGACCGACAGTAAGAGATGGACAGAACCACGTGCAAGGCACACTGGCAAAGGGACTGGAAATCTCTTTTGGCGCAGAAAAATTCCTTGGAGCCCTAGCAAAGCACAGAAACAGATGGATGCCCGACAATGACAGGTTCGAGTTTTAAAAGAGGGGACCATGAGGAGAGTGACTTAACCTGGTCTAGAGGACTCGAGAGCTCAGCTCGAGGCCTCGAGACTGAGAGAAACCATCTTTTTTTTATTATTATTTTAATGAAAACACACAATAACATGATTAAGACATTATGCATACCCTAATGGATTTTTTGAGCTAAAAAAAACTAGTGAGTGAAGCGGTTTGATCATGATGTCTGCTAATTGATTTTTAGTTGAAATGTACTCAAACTTAATTGTTTTCTCCTCAACTAATTTTCGGATGAAATGATATCTAATGTCTATATGTTTCGTTCAAGAGTGCTGGACTAGATTCTTGAATATATTTATGGAACTCATGTTATCACAGTGGAGAGTCATTGTCCTTGCTTTCACCCCATAACCAACTAACATTTGTCTCATACAGACAAGTTGAGTATAGCAGCTTGCTGAGGCTATGTACTCAGCTTCTGTAGTCAAAAGAGATACTAATGATTGTTTTCGACTGTGCCATGTAACCAGACAATTTCCAATGTAAAAACAACCACCACTTGTGGATTTTCGGTCATCCAAGTTTCCAACCGAGTCCGCATTGGTGTACCCCGCAATATGATAGGATGTATCGAATGGGTACCATATTCCATATAGACACGTACCCGATACATATTTTGTAACGATCCTTTTGCTACAGGTGCGTTAAAACTGATACAGACTCCAAAAACCAATCCAATGCTATTTCGGTTACTTACCCCACAGACAACCATAAATAAACCAATAACCAAAGCATTAATCATAATTAGAATAATAATGTCATCTCATCATTACATTCCTCTAACTCATGAAATATGTACAAAATTCAAATACATGAATAATCTCTCACTATAAGGATGGAACTATGACAGAGCTAAACCTGCAGCTCCACATCCAACGCCCGATTGAGGGTCCCGCCAACCCCTCCTTTAAGAAGTACCTGAAAGGCAAGGGGTGAGCTCTGCATGCCCAATGAAGGTAACACATGCATCATATGTCATCAAGCATACACTACATATAATCATAGGGACACATTAAGGTCTAGGATGTCTACATGCACGACCATGCAAACGTGTGACCTACCTCTAGCACACGGGCCCACATATTCCGGGCCTCCAGCACATCCTCTATCCAAACCAATGCAACTCTAAAGCAATTCCCTCATAAGCTCATCCGCTACGGTCCACCCATCTACGGGTACACAGACCGATCTACCACCAAATTAGGGTCCCTGGCCCTCAACCAGACCTATGCCTCTCCCATGTCAACCCGTAGACATACCACGACCAGCCCACGAGTCCGGCTCACTAGAGTCTCAAACAGACTATCATAAAGGAGTAACCACAACACAAGTCCTCAACGGAATGCCAACCAGACTCATCTATGGTCTCCTCAACCAAGAACCAGACTCTCAGTAGTCCACACAACTGCCACATTCACCCTCACGGAATCCCATAGCCCTTCTACAAGGTGATTTTACCGAAACTCACTTGTTAGGCGCCCACAAACTCCGAGCGAGTCAACATCCACAGTACAAGCCATAACATAGGGCCATAATTTCATAACCACTGGTAATCACACTACCATGACCCCTCAAAAAAAATGTGGGTGAACAGACACTCAACCCATTTGGCTCCCAGGGCAACACAGTACGTACTCAACGTACCCTACAACCACCCTACCTCCAGGGTCACCTCCACAGAAATCCACACACACCACAGACCGGTACCACAACTCATGAAACATAACCCTGCCATAAGGCCCACAGGGGTAAATCTCAACCGCCACACCAGTCGGAGCAATCCTCCATTGTAAAATCCCTGGACCAATGAGCGGTCGAACACATCCTCAGCTTACTTGATCATCCAGGGATCACAAACCATACCAGCGGAAGCTGTACTTCACTGTATCGTCCCTCGGCAAATGAACGGGCGAGCACCACCTCAACCTACTCAGTCATTCGGGGATCGCAGACTATACCAGCGGGCGCTGTCCCTCACCACACCATCCCTCGACCTATGAGCTGGCGAGCACCTCCTCAGCCTACTTGGTCATCCAGGGATCACAAACCATAACAACAGGAGCTGTACCTCACCACATCGTCCCTCGGCAAATGAGCGGGTGAGCACCACCTCAGCATACTCGGTCATCTGGGGATCACAAACTATTCCAGCAGGGTTGTCCATCATAGCACCATCCGTCGACTGATGAGCGGGCAAGGCCTACTCGGTCATTCGGGGACCACCTACTCCATCACGCGCTCGGGTACTGCGACCGTAGGAGACCTCTAAGGTTGCCTTGGATGAACCAACATTCAGTCCGATGGTTTCCCTAGGGCTAACATGACTACCTCCCAATCAGTCCCTATCTGGGACTCCCCGCCACCATCGTTCTCTATATCGGCATACACCTCTCTCATAGGTGTGCCCAAGAAACACAAGACAGACCAACCGTTTAGTCCATGCCAAGGGTACAACTACCCATCACAAGAGTAAGTACCAAAAAACTACACCGGGACAGACCCAACACTGCGCTGACTCTGCCAAAGACCCACATACCTAAGGGGGAAACACCCTCCAGGTACACTTGCACCTACGGGCCCACCAACAAGTAGTCAATTGCTCAACCTCATCCACCGCGTGATTTCCCATGACTTCCCAACCCTAACTACCTGACAAGCTATGATGAGTCTCTAAGTCCTGAAGTAGCTTAGTACCCATGTCCGGCCGACATTTCAAGTACACTAACTACATGCATGTACAATTATCCCAACGAATATTATCAACAAAACATATCTCATGATAATCAAGTATTTTTCTGTAGTCTATCACATGTTATCAGTCAACTAGGTGACATGTTATTATCTAAACTATATCATTTATTGTCATAGGTTTTACATATTATGATACTACAAAGTCCATCCAGCATGTTATCACATCGACAAGCTCAGCATGTTATAACATTTGGCAACTCGAAAAATTATTGCATAATCAAATAGACATGTTATCACACAACACACAACATCATGTTATTCAACCAACATGTTATCAAGTTACTAACCAACGTACCATCACAAGCAGTCCAACAGAAGTACATCCGAATGAGCCCCTTGCCACATATATGTCAGAACAGTTCCCTTGCCGAGTGGCTTAGAATCCATAGGGATCTCATTCCTCGTACTCGACGTCCAAGTAGGTATAAGAAAGATATGTCCAAATCATGTATGCTAAAACAAGTGTGATGAGTCCCCTCACCTGTGTTTGCTTTTGAAATCCAAGCGATAAAATAGACTGTAGGGTTGAAAGAAGTGACGAACGGGCTATTGGGCTTGAGAAACTGGGACGAGTCTGCAAAACCAAGACGATCCCACAAATATGGCTGAAAATAGGTTTCCAAACGGTTCAGAGATGGGCTAGAAGCGCTCCCGACGCTCCCCAAAAATGAGCCAAAAACGAGCCCACAACGGACCTGAGGTGGTGGACCTAAAACGGGCTAGATGAAGAGTTGGGCCTGGCCCGAAAACGAGTCGAGCTGGCCAAACTAGGCAGAAGAAACTGGGCCAGAAATGGATTGGGCTAGGATCAAATGATCTAGGCTAAAACTACTGCTGGGTTGAACAATTGTTGGGCTCGAATTGAGGTGGGTCAAATCTGGCAAGGACTGGGCTAAAGCGAGTTGGAGTTGCTGGGCTGGCTCGGCTGCATCAAGGCGTGAAAACTCAGGCCCCAACCGTAGAGGGAGAAAATGAAGAGGAACAAGTGATGGAAAGGAGTTTAAGGAGAGAGAAGAGGCCGGTTTACCTGAACTTGGTCGAGGAGGATCGGATTGGAGAGATCTAGCTTGGTCGGTGGTGAAAGGGGCTGAAAATCTGACGAATGGGGAGGTAGTTTGGTGCGGTGGCCGCAAGGAAAGGGTTCTTAGAGAAAGGATGGAAATAGATGGTGGCGGCGGCGGCAAAAGGGGGTTTAGGGTTCAATAAAAATGAGGGAAGACAGAAGAGAGGAGAAAGAACAAGGAGGGACGACAGAGAGAGACAGACGCACCAAGGGAGGGGCAGCGGCAGCTCAACACCTAGGATTTTCGGTTGGGAAAGAGAAAAAAGGAAGATGAGAGGAAGAGAGAGAAGACCGAGAGTGGGATAGAGAGAAGAAAATGGGGAGAGCAAAGAGGGAACGCAACACTGTAGCTGCGGTGCTATAGTGCCATGTAAGTGGGAAAAAGGCGGGTAAGGTGGCCAGAGTTAGGGTTGTAACGCACCGCCCTTTTCCACCCTTCCGAAAATCCGAGTCTATTTTTTTTTTTTATATAAATAAGTAAAGTGGAAGAGAGCGGGGAGACGTCACTACACGAGCTAAGTTCGGACTTCCAAGGTCCGACCCTTAACTGGCCACCCATGTGTGCATGGACTACGCCCATGAAAACTGGTCCACACATAGAACTAAATAAAACTTGGGAATATTACTAAACTGATTGCGGAAATATAATCAATCCTAATATTACTCCATTCTTAGATAGCAAAGTACAAGTCATGATTACTTTAAACTAAACATTCATTCAAACTGAAATCAAACCATAGCAGTTATCTACATTATTACATGTCCATAATAATGTATTCAAAACGTCATAAATAAACTCCATTCCAACACCCAAGCTTCTATGCTTAGCTTTCCTCGTGATCCCCAGCCTTTGCCTTTCCCTTTCCTTTTCCTGCATCATCCTCTACGGATAGAAATAGGGCGTTAGATCAACGCGCCCAGTAGGTCTTCCGATTAGGGTTACCACATGGTTAGTATAAAAACATGCATATAACATAATGATACATGATTATCAAAATCTTATAAAACAATGCTATGTATACATGCACATGTAATGAGTCCCACCCATCACAAGTATACATAGCCATCACTTGAAGGGACTCTCATCGTCAAGGTAATCCACAATGTTCTTTCTTTTACTCTTTATGGGACTCTCATCATCAAGGTATTCTTCATGGTGGGACTCTCATCACCTAAGGAGGCCCCACAGTTGCATCACGGACATTCCGACGGAGTGTGGGCTCCGATTTCCATATCCATCACCCCATGCCATGCATGAGATGTCAATGAATGCATGATACATGACATTTGTAAATAAATCTTAACATTCAAATCTCATTTGAAACATAATACTTTAACAAATATCTCATATAAATCAAGATAAAACAACAATATAATATGTGGTCGCAAAGAGGTAGGAAACCTACTTAAAAGTCCGATCTTCTTAACCGTCACCCTTTCACGACTCGTGCACCATTCAAGGAGTCCCGATACCTTGTTTATATAACAGCAAGTTAATAACAAAACATTTCGATTCCTCATTAAGTCTAGATCCCATAAACCATCTTGTGTGGTTCAGCCATACCCCATGGCCGAACCTCACCCACTTAAATTTGATCTTTTAATCTTGTGGGTCTAAAATCAGCCACCCTTTGATTCGTTTACCCAACACATAGGGTCATTATTAAGAGTCCCTAAGTCCACAACCATCCCCCATGTGGTTCGGCCATACACCATGGCCGAACCCATGGTTCTTCATTTTTGGCCATATTTACATTTTTGCCATTCCTTTCTCCATGGTTAAACACTTCTTCCATTCATGCACATCTATGTCCATAACTGATCCGTAAACATGGATCCATCATTGACTCATCAATCATGACATGAAATCACTATACACCATTCATTTCCTTAACTTAATACCCATTCATTTTAGTACATACATAGACCTAAACTTAGCCCATAAAATGACTCATAAAATGGTCATGGGGTTCGGCCATACACCATGGCCGAACCCATGATGTTATTTTCCTCATTTTCCTTGAATCTTTTTCAACAATTTTGATCCACAACAAGGTCCCTTCTTAAAGGGGATTCCATCATACATTTTGGTCATCATCTTTATCCACTTTTAAACCTTTTAGACTCAACCAGATTCTCCATCATCTTCTAGGTTCCAAAAACACTTACATCCATCAAAATCTCTCCATGGGGTTCGGCCATACACATGGCCGAACACTACTGGATCCTTATTTCCATCTATTTACACTTTAAAACATCATAGAACAATAATAATTTCGAACATAATTACTCCAATTAACCCATAAAAATAGTCCATGGGGTTCGGTCATACACATGGCCGAACCCTATGGTTCTCTTGACTCAATCCTTCCCGTAATTATTCATGGTTTAATACCGAACATTTTAACCATAATCATAGTATGGTTCAGCCATCCAATGGCCAACCCAAAGCATCCATCATATCTCCATATTAAACACCTTAAAACCTTAAATCATTGTATCGTTTTTGTTCTTTAAAAACCATACAAATAACCAAATCATTTCATGGGGTTCGGCCATCCAAAGTGGCCGAACCCTATGATCCTTGTTTTCTACTCTTTTTAAACATCATCTTCCATGTTTAAAACCCTTGATAGATTTGGCCAAACCATGGCCAAATCATGCTCCCTTTAACTCATTTATTTAACCAATTTTCATGAAATACTTACCAATCTTTCTTAGCTTTTCTTCTTGCCTTTGATCTTTGCTTCCTTCCTTCTTGCTCCCTTAATCCTTTAGCCGATTATGTGCTTGATCAATGGTGAAAACACCAAAGGCTGGTTCGGCCAAGGAGGTAGGTTTTGAGAGAGGAAAAGAGATGGAAATCTCAAAGTGCTTGACATGGAATTCGGCCAAATGGTGGTGTGTATCTTTTTTGTAAAACGTCCACCATAACCTCTCATTAACCCTCATGAATATTGGTTTAACCAAGGAGTCCCATGGCTTAACTATGGGACACTTTTCCTAAGCTCAAGTAAACCTTTCATCTCCCTGACGTTGGGCTTTGGGTTTCCATGATGAGATGGAAACCCTCCAAGTTCCCAATGCAAAACTTATCCCATCTCATTGAATTTCATGCATGAAACATTACTCCCAAGCCATCAACGTGTGGGACTTGTCTTTGTGGTGTTTGAGATCAAGGCAACTCCTCACCTCCCACTTGACTCACTTGAATTAATGGTCTCTTTGGTTTCCAATTTAACTCACCCACTCATTAGCTCAACTCACCCCATTTAATACCACTCATTTAATGCACTTGAGTCAACTCCATTGTTTGATTCAAATCCAACTCACTTTTGCCCCAACTCAACATGATTTAACTCAACTCTTTTAGTTCACTTGATGGCCCACTCGGTCAACTTGGTCAACATGGTCAACTAGACCCATTGGGTCCCATTTGAACCTCTTGACCCAATTAGGCGCCATGACCCATTTAAGTGACCATTGTCCATTTAAATGGGGTTTACCCATTTGTACATAGCTTACCCATTTATCCTATATTGCACTCACATTCCATTCAGCCTAACCCAATTAGAATTGAGCTCATCCAAGGGTCAAATAAGCCTACCATGACCCATTGGGTCCCAATTGGGTACTTTGACCCAAATAACCATCTTGACCCAATTAGATGTACATTACCCATTTATTTGAACCTTAAAATATGTACATTGGATCTTAATTGAACCATGTGCCCCACAATTTTCTCATCTACAATCATAACCATCTAATTTATGATTCCAAAGGCATTTTTGTAAATATTTATATCTTTGAAAAATCGGGGTGTTACAATATAACCCTCTTTTTAAAATTTTCGTCTCGAAAATCGAGCGAAGTAGGGTTCCAAAATAAATTACATGAATAATTCAGGGTGAGCTGTTCTCATCTCCGATTTGAGTTCCCAAGTGGCCTCTTCAATACCATGTCGATCCCATACCACTTTGACGAACTGAATCGCTCTGTTTCGTAGCACCCTTTGCTTAGTCTCCATTATTCTGACAGGCCTCTCAACGTATGTCACGTCGCTTTGCACTTCCATATCTTGCACATTCAACACATGGGAAGGGTTGGGATTGTACTTCCTCAGCATCAACACATGAAAGACATCATGTAGAGATGCTAATTATGAAGGAAGTGCCAATTGGTATGCTACATCCCCCATCCTTCTTATGATGGGAAACGGTCCCACAAATCTTGGTGACAGTTTCCTCTTCTTTCCAAACCTCATGTGTCTCTTCCGTGGCGAGACCTTTAAGTACACCATGTCTCCCACTTCAAATTCAAGAAACCTTCTTCTCTTGTCAGCATAGCTCTTCTAACGACTCTGTGCAGTTAATAGATGTTGTCGTATCAACTGTATTTGCACTGTGGTCTCTGCAACGAACTCGGGTCCTATTAGTGTAGGCTCGCCAGCCCTGTCCAGCACACTGGCGACCTACATGGTCTACCATATAAATCCTCGAATGGGGCCATCTGAAGGCTTGCCTGGTAACCGTTATTATATGAGAACTCTACCAGTGGCAAGTGATCCTCCCATCCACCCTTTGAAATCTAGCATGCATGTTCTCAGCATATCTTCTAAGGTTTGTATCGTTCTCTCCTACTGTCCATCAGTCTGTGGATGACATGCGGTGCTAGTCAGTAGATCTGTCCCCATAGCTGACTGCATGCTCTGCCACACTCTACCGGTAAATCGGCCATCTCTGTCAGACACTATAGTTCGGGGAATGCCATGTAGCCGAACGATTTCTTTGATATACCGCCGACCCAACGTCTTAGATGAATCCGTCATCTTTATAGGAATAAAATGCGCAGACTTGGTCAGTCGGTCTACCACGACCCATATAGAATCATTGCCCTTTGAGGATCTCGGCAACCCCGTCACAAAATCCATGGAAATGTGCTCCCATTTCCATTCTGGTACAGATAAGGGTTTGAGTAACCCTGGTGGCTTCTGATGTTCCATCTTAACTTGCTGACATGTTAAACAGTGTGCCACAAATTCTGCCACATCTCTTTTGAGTCTGTGTCACCAATAATGTCTCTTCAGGTCATGATACATTTTAGTGCTGCTCGGATGAATGGAGAGCTTGGTTTGATTTGCCTCAATCAATAGCTCTTTCCTACAGGTTTTTGGCACATAAACTCTACCCCATAATAAAAGACCTTGTCCTGGTCGTAATTCCCATTCCGGTATGACTATGCCAGTAGACATCTTGGCCCATATTTCCTCCACTTCCAGATCTACTCGTTGCTCTTGTTCAATCTTGGTAACCATGTTGGATTGTATGACCAAATTGTATATGGTCCCATGGTTATTGAGATAGAGTTTAAACTCTCGAATGATATTCAACATCTCCCATTCCATTATGATCAAACATGCCACTGATGCATGCGATATGCAGCTTGGCATCTGCCACCATGTTTGCCTTGCTTGGATGATATCGAAGCGCGAACTCATAATCCGCCAGATATTCCATCCATTTGCGCTGCCTCAAGTTCAGTTCTTTCTGATCAAACAAGTATTTCAAACTCTTATGATCAGAAAACACTTCAAATTTCTCGCCATAGAGATAGTGTCTCCAACTTTTGAGAGCGAAGACCATTGCGGCTAGTTTAAGATCATGCATAGGATAAAGGCGTTCATGTGTTTTCAACTGTCTTGAACAATAAGCCACCACACAATTACTCTAACTGAGTGTACACCCCAGTCCCTCTCCTGAGGCATCACAATATACCTCGTAACACTTGCCACTTACCGGCAAAACTAAAATAAGGGCAGTGGTAAGTCTCGTCTTCAGCTCTTCAAATCTCTGGTCGCACAATTTTGACCATTTATATTTGACCCCTTTTTGAGTGAGTCGAGTTAGTGGAGATGCTATCTTGGACAAATCCCTAATAACTCTTCTGTAGTAACTAGCCAATCCCAAGAAACTACAGATTTCGGTTACATTCTTTAGTGCTTTCCAATCTCTCACTGCAGCCACCTTAGCCGGATCCACGGCTACACCTCCTTCGGATATAACGTGCCCCAAGAAATGAACCTTAGATAGCCAAAATTCACATTTGATGGCTTTGGCATATAGCTCATTCTTTCTCAAGGTGTTCAAGACTATCCGTAAGTGCTCCGCATGTTCCTCCTGACTTTTGGAATAGATCAGGATATTGTCAATGAACACAATAACAAATGTGTCTAGATACGGACGGAAAATCCTATTCATTAAGTCCATGAACACAGCCAGTGCATTTGTGAGTCCAAACAGCATGACTACAAACTCATATAGTCCATAGCGCGTCCTGAAGGCTGTCTTCTCTATATCTTCCTCCTTAACCCAGATTTGATGGTATCCGGACATCAAATCAATCTTCGAAAAGTGACTGGAACCCCTCAATTGATCGAATAAGTCATCGATCCTAGGTAAAGGGTACTTGTTCCGGACCGTTAGCAGATTCAGCTTCCGGTAATCCACACACATTCGGAGTGAACCATCCTTCTTCTTTACAAACAACACTGGAGCTCCCCAAGACGATGTGCTGTTTCGGATGCAACCCAGCCTAAGCAGTTCATCGATCTGCTTCTTTAGCTCAGACATCTCTGCTAGTGCCATCCGATAGTGTGGTAGAGACACTGGTGAAGTACCAGGATACAACTTGATTTCAAAGTTGATCTCCCTCATAGGTGCTAAACCAGGGAGTTCTTTTGGAAAAACATCCGCAAATTCTTTTACAATTACCGGAAGTTCAGTAATTGGTACCTTGTTTATGATGATATTATTTAATACTAAATGGTTCAACCCTTCTTGCAGTTTGCTCTACTTGTCTGTACGAACCACGTATTGCTTTCCCTCGGGTGACCAAAAATGTCACTCTTCTGCGATAACAATCAATGTTGGCCTGGAATTTAGCCAACCAGTCCATGCCGAAGATTATATCATGCTCAGTCATGTCGAGTACCAGATAATTGAACTAAAATCTGAGTCCAGCGAGTTCAGTATTAACTGCCGTACATATAAGTCCCAATGCCGAGTCCCCGACAGGGGATATAATTGTGAGTGTTGTAGCTAATTTTTGAACTAAGGTACCGGTAGCAGTTATAAATGATGCAGCTATAAAGGAGTGTGAAGCTCTAGAATCAAATAGTGCATAGGCATAGGAACTACTAACTACCGCCATACCTTGAATTACTGAATGATCCTCATCTACTGGAGGTGCTAGAGTAAATAATCGTCCCGATCTAGTAGGGTTAGGCACTCGTCTTGCCTTATTATACGTTCTGCCTCCCAGGGAGTTAACTGATCTGGCTGGTGGACGAAATGATCCCCTGGAATAAGAAAGCCTGTTGAGCTTCGGACAATCCTTCTTGAAGTGACCCGACTGATCACAGTGGAAGCAGTTGCTCATCCCTCTAGAAGCCTGAGTGAGTGATACAGACTGGGTGGGCTGGTTGGGACGAAAACCCCCAGTGGACCGAATAGATGGTGAGGGTCTGCTGAAGGTCGTTCGAACCTCTTATTAGGCTAATATGTGCCCCTCCCACTCTGAGCTAGAAGGTTGTCAAATCGCGTGGACTCAGCCAACTCATGCTCAACTATGCTGGCCCTACTGACCACTTCTGCCAGTGTAGCTGCCTTGAATACGGTCTCACTTTGGCCCTAATGTTTGGCCGTAGACCACGCTCAAACTTGCGAGCCCTCTGGTACTTCGTATCCACTATGTAAAACGCATAACATGATAAACTGAGGAATTCCCGGTGATATTCAGCTACCGTCATGGAGCCTTGTACCAATGATATAAAAGCTTGAGTCTAGCGCTCCTTCTCCTCCTCGGGAAAATAATGATCTAGAAAGGTTGCTGAGAACCATTCCCACGTCATTGTAGTCTTTTCCCTTTCCGGCACCAGTGCTTACTGTTTCTCCACTACTTCCCACCACTTACCAGCATCATCTTTCAATTCTGATGTGGCCAGTAAAATCATATGGGCATGACTCTTGATATTCAGTAGAGTCAGTATTTGGGAAATCTTCTTTAACCAGTTCTTCGCTCCAACAGGCCCTTCTCTCCCTTTAAAGTAAGGAGGGCGCTATTGCTGAAAGTCCCTGACCATGTTCCGGTCATTGGCCTCACTTGTGCTTCCACCTCCATTCAGATGCTGCTGGAGAACAGAAGTAACTACCACTTGAACCAAGCTTTGCAGTTCAGAAGGCACTACTGGTATACTCACACTGTTGTTGTTGTTCCCCTCTTCCTCCTGTTCATCATAGCGAGAGCCTCGCTCTTCCTCTTCCCGCCGTGAACGTCATTCATCTTCTTCTTTGTGTGATTTTTCTTTCTCCGTTCCATGTTGAGATTGTTCCTTCTCATGTTGTGATTCTTCCTTCTCTTCTTCATGTACAACTTTCTCCTTCCCT
The DNA here is from genome assembly GCA_013350335.1 of Chimonanthus salicifolius. Lineage (NCBI taxonomy): Eukaryota > Viridiplantae > Streptophyta > Magnoliopsida > Laurales > Calycanthaceae > Chimonanthus > Chimonanthus salicifolius. Next base: position 70,953,074 of record CM023533.1, read on the forward strand.
TTATCGTCTTGTCGAGTCTTTCTTTTTGGAGCCATTTCGCCTGAGTCAATTTGTAACACTTTTTCCTTCCCTTTCTGATTCTGTTGGATCTTTCTCGTTGGAGCCATTTTTCTTTCCTAAGTCATGAAAACATTATGGACTTAGTTTCCTCGTAAGATACAACTCAATGCCAAAAATCCTCATAACTCATAAATTTGCATACTTATATATATATATATATATATATATATATATATATATATATATATATATATATATTCAAATTTCATCATAGTACAAGGGTTGGTAGGGTTAAAACAAAACCTTCAGATAACAAAATGCACCCACAACCCTTACAAAATAACCCCCTTTTTCCTAACCTTTCTTACTACTTCTTAGTCTACTCTTCCGTAGAAGACCCTACATCCTCAGCAAACATAAAGAAACTATCAGGGCACGTCATCGACATGTGTCCCAATACTCCACACGTCAAGCAGGGTATTATCCCCGGTCCTCCAATGTAAGGACAGTTAGTCCCTTTTTTTCCCGTGCCCATGAAGTCCACAAACCGAGCATACAACTTCAAAGAGGGTGGGGGCAGTATGTATAGTTGTGCCCATCCTGATTGCACAACTCGCACATATAATCGGGCTCTATCTCCCCTACAGACTCTCTTATCATTGGAAAATCTTCCATATGCTCTTCTGGAAAAGGTGCTAGATCCACTTCAACCTCCTCGGGAAATCCCTCTTGATTGTCCATGTTAACTTCTATGCTGGAGTTGTTGGAAGAAGACACCAGATCTATTGGATTGCTAGGGGTTCCTCTATCCCACAACTCTGTATACTCACGTTACTCGGCATATCTGTATCATAACAATAGAACACAAGAATAATCAACAACAGTTCCAATAAAACCAATCTTGGGTTTGGGGGATTTCTTATGTATAATACAATGTATCTTGGCTGGGGAAATTGCCAAAACAACACTCTTTGTTTTGCTTGTTTCTCGGGGAAAATCTCTAAATTCCTGTTGTTTGTTTCTCAATGTGGGGATATCGGAGAAGTGTATCCTACTTTGCTATGTTTGATATATCCACTTATGATGACTGTACTTTACTTTGCTATCTTTCATTGTTGTTCTCAGATTGATTGTTCAGTCTGAGTCTATCGAAGTAAATTAATCTGGCCCCTAGTCAGCGGACTCCGAAGAGTCGGTCAGTTGGGATTCTTATTTGTCAGTGAGACATGAAACCGTCTTAATCTTACTTCGATGATGTAACACCTGACTTTTCAAGATATTAATATTTACAAAAATTCCATTGGAATGGTAAATTAAAAAGATATGATCGTAGATGAGAAAATGGTGGGGGCCATTGTCCAAATTAAGACACACTGTGCATATTATAAGGATCAAATTAGATTAAATGGTATTATACATCTAATTGGGTCAGATGGTTATTTGGGTCAAAGGACCCAATTGGGACCCAATGGGACATGATGGACTTATTTGACCCATTGGGTGAGCCCAATGTTAATGTGGGTTAGGCTGAATTGATTTGGAATTAAATAAAGGATAAGTGGGTAGGCTTGATGCAAGTGTGTAAACCACATTTAAATGGGTAAACCACCCATAAATGGGTCTTGGCGTCAAATTGGATCAAAGGACCCAATTGAGACCCAATGGGTCGAGTTGACGATTGTTGACCGTGTGGACCCTCAAGTGAGCTCAAATGTGAGTTAAATCAGGTTGAGTTGGGGCTGAAGTGAGTTAGATTTGAATTAAATAATGGTGTTGACTCAAGTGCATTAAATGAATGGCATTAAATATGGTGAGTTGAGCTAATGAGTTGGGTGAGTTAAATTGGAAACCAAAGGGACCTTGAAGTCAAGTGAGTCAAATGGAGAGGTGAGGAGTTGCCTTGGTCTCAAACACCACCAAATATAGGTCCCACACGTTGATGGCATGGAGTGTTTCCCATGCATAAGGTTTAATGAAATGAGATAAATCTCATGGGGAATATGGAGGGTTTCCATCTCATGATGGAAACCCAAAGCTCCAACGTTGGGAGTACCAAGGGATGCCTTGGTGGTATCAAATAACTCCTTGGTTTGATCAAGAATTGGTGAGGGAAAATGAGGGATTCAAGGGCTGTCTAACAAAAGCAATACACCATACACCATTGGCCAATTGTCATCACAAAGAAATCTTAGAATTCTCTCATCTCTCTCCTCTCTCAAGAACCTACCTCCTTGGCCGAATTATCCTTTGGTATTTTCACCATTGTTCAAGCTTCCAATCAGCTAAGGACTAAGGAAGCAAGAAGGAAGAAAACAAGGATCAAAAGGAGAGAAGAAAAGCGAAGGAAATTGGTAAGTGTTTACATAAGAATTTAGTTAAATAAATTGATAAAAGGGAGCATGATTTGGCCATGGCTTGGCCGAATCCATCAAGGGTCTAAACCTTGGATGGTGCTTCATAAAAAGGATAAAAAATGGATCATAGGGTTCGGCCACTTTGGATGGCCGAACCCCCATGAGAAGAGTTGGTTAGGTTGATGGTTTTTGAAGGCTAAAAAATCATGCAAAACCATGGAGATTTCTACATGTTGTAATGAGACACAAAATATATGTTATGGCCGAATTAATCAATGGTTTAAATTATGATGATGAGGTTTAAAAAGGATAGAAACTTGGATCATAGGGTTCAGCCACTTAGGATGGCTGAACCCCATGAAAGGATTTGATTATTGTGTATGGTTTTTGGAGAGATAAAACCATACCAATATATGAGAGTTTTTAAGTGTTTTATTTGAAATAAAAATTGATGTTTTAGGTTGGCCTTTGGTTGGCTAAACCATATCATAATTATGGTTAAAAAGTTGAACATGAACCATACATAAAGGATGGGAGGATTGAACCAAGGGAACCATAAGGTTCAGCCATGTGCATGGCCGAACCCCATGGACCATTTTATGGGATGTTTAAAGTTAAGAACATGCTTGGGAATGGCTGATTTATAATGGGTTTCGTGTCATTATTGATAAGGTATGGATGGATCCATGTTTATGGATCAGTTAGGGTTATGAACACACATATATGAAAGGTGATCAGCCATGGGAAGAATGAGTGGCAAGGATGTAATTATGGTCGAAAATGAAGAATCCCATGGGGGATGATTGGGACTTAGGGTTTAAATAAAGACCAAATCTAAGGTGGTGAGGTTTGGCCATGTTGTATAGCCGAACCCCACTAAGGTGGATATATTATGAACCTTGGTTATTAAGAAAAATTAAACAAGGCTTGGCCTGGTGGTATTATGGTAAATAGTATGAAAAGAGCAAAGGACTTAAAAGAGGGGCTCAAACCAAAATTGTGAGGTTCGGCCATGTTGTATGGCCGAACCCCACCAAGTTATGGTTAGTAGATTAAGGTTTGTAAATAAAGTTATTTGGATGGTGTTGATCCAAAACAAAATGAAGGACAAATTCAAAGTGGGTGAGGTTCGGCCATGGGGCAATGGCCGAACCCCACAAGGTGGTTTTTGGGATTTAAACCTAATAAGAAATCAAAAGGTTATGTTATTAACCTGCTGTTGTATAAACAAGGTAACGTGACTTGAATGGCGCGCAGAGTCCGTGAACGGGTGACGCTTAAGAAGAACGGACATTTAAGAGAACTTTCAGTAGGTTGCCTACCTACTTGTAACCACTTTTATAATTAGTTTTATCATGGTTTTTATGAGATATATTGTTATTGTTTTATGTTTCAAATTGGTTTGAATGATGAGATATATATTTACAAATGACATATATTCATTGACATCTCATGCATGGGCAGGGGGTGATGATTATGGAAACCGGAGCCCGCACTCCATCGGTATGCCCGTGATGCACTGTGGGGCCTCCTTAGGTGCGAGAGTCCCGTCAGGAGGAATAACTTAACGATGAGAGTCCTATCCATAGGAAATGAGGAGTACTGTGGATTCCTTGACGTGAGAGTCTCGTCAAGTGATAGCTATGTATACTTGTGATGGGTGGTGACTCATTACATTTTCACAATACATACATAGCATTTGTTTTATATGTTTTTATGATCAAATATTATGATATATGCATGTTTTTATATACTAACCATGTGGTAGCCCTGATCGGAAAACCTACTGGACGCATTGATCTAATATTCTATTTCTATTCTTAGAGGATAATGCAGGAAAAGGGAAAGGAAAAGAGAAGGTCGAGGACCGCGAGGAAAGCCAAGCTTAAGTACTTGGGTGTTGGATTGGAATTTTAATTACTATTGTTTGGATACACTTGTAATGTGGACTTGTAATAATTTAGTAATCTTTGCTATGGTTTGAATTATAGTTTGATGATGGTTATATGATTTAAGTTATTGTAAATATAACATGTGCTTCGCTATCTAAGAATGAATGGTTGTCTTAGGATTGATGATATTCCGCAATCAGTATAGTATGTTCCGCATGATTTAATTTAGTTCCATGTGTGTATTACTTATCATGAGGTTGAGTCCATGCACACATGGTGGCCAGTTAAGGGTCGGACTTTGGAAGTCCGAACTTAACTCGCGTCGTGACTCCTCTCGCTCTCTTCCACTTGACCTTATTAAAAAAAAAAAAAATGGACTCTGATTTTTGGAAGATTGGAAAAGGGTGGGGTGTTACAATGATTCAACTTCCTGTTTCACTCTAATACCAACTGTAACGCCCCGCGCTTTTCCACCCTTCCGAAAATCATAGTCTAATTTTTATTTTTATAAATAAGTAAAGTGGAAGAGAGCGGGGAGACGTCACGACGCGAGCTAAGTCCGGACTTCCAAGGTCCGACCCTTAACTGGCTACCCATGTGTGCATGGACTACGCCCATGAAACCGGTCCCACACATGGAACTAAATAAAACTTGCGGATATCACTAAACTGATTGCGGAAATATAATCAATCCTAAGATTACTTCATTCTTAGATAGCAAAGTACAAATCATGATTACTTTAAACTAAACATTCATTCAAACTGAAATCAAACCATAGCAGTTATCTACATTATTACATGTCCATAATAATGTATTCAAAACGTCATAAATAAACTCCATTCCAACACCCAAGCTTCTATGCTTAGCTTTCCTCGTGATCCCCAGCCTTTGCCTTTCCCTTTCCTTTTCCTGCATCATCCTCTAAGGATAGAAATAGGGCGTTAGATCAACGCGCCCAGTAAGTCTTCCGATTAGGGTTACCACATGGTTAGTATAAAAACATGCATATAATATAATGATACATGATTATCAAAATCTTATAAAACAATGCTATGTATGTACGCACATGTAATGAGTCCCACCCATCACAAGTATACATAGCCATCACTTGACGAGACTCTCATCGTCAAGGTAATCCACAGTGTTCTTTCGTTTACTCTTGATGGGACTCTCATCATCAAGGTATTCCTCCTGGTGGGACTCTCATCACCTAAGGAGGCCCCACAGTTGCATCACGGACATTCCGACGGGACTGTGGGCTCCGGTTTCCATATCCATCACCCCATGCCATGCATGAGATGTCAATGAATACATGATACATGTAAGGGCCCGGAATTTTTAAAATTAATATAAATGGGAATATTATTTATTTTAAGGATGAAAATTGGAAAATTTATGGAATAAAAGGGGTAAATGGGCCAAAATTTGACAAAGGCCCAATTATGGCCCAATAGACCATGGAGTGGATTTTAAACATTATGTAAGTGGTTAATGATGGCCAATTGGACCTGGGAGGTCAAATTGGGTCAAATACCCATTTGGGACCCAATGGATCAAGATGGTTAAGCTCTAAGGTAAATGGGTAAGATGGAAATGTAATTGGGCATGGGCCCAAATGGTGATCCATTAGAATGAATTCAATGGAATTTAAATCACATAAGTTAAGTTAAAATTTAACCAAGGTTTGGTGGGGCCAACCACCATGGTTGATTTGGGTCAACCATGGGTGGAATAATGAATAGGTTAAGTACAATGAATTAACCTAAGGTGATTAAATAAATAAATGGGAATTAAAGTAACCAAAATATCTAAATATTGAATGATTAAAATTATCCAAATGAGGTGGTCAAAGTGGGGTCAAAAGGTGAAAACCAAATCACCTCATTCCAACTCAAAGTAAAACACGTTGGAACTTGGTGGTGGGTATCTAAACCACCACCATAAAGTAAGAAATATCTCATAAGGTTGGTGGGCTAATTAATGTAAAGTGTAAAAAAATGGGGATAAGCCTTGATTTCTTTTCCCATCCTCTCTTCATTTTACTCTCTCCATTTTTCATTCTCCATTGCCGTCCCATGCTCTAAGTGAAGGAGAGGAAGAGAGCTAAGGAGAAGGGAAGAGAAGGAGGGAAGAAAGAAGTGGAAATTTAAGAAGACTTACTCCAAGGTCAAGGTTACCACCTCCCCTCTCATCATCTTTCCCTCTCCCTCTCTCAATACAAACCCTACCTTGGCCGATCCTAAGGTTAGGGGTTGCCACCATGGATCAAGCATCTTGACCTATCAAAGATCAAGAGGAAAGACAGAGGAGGCTAAGGAGACCGACGGGAGCGGCGGAAATCGGAGGTGACGTCGGATTGTGAGTATTTCTTAAACAAGAAATTTTGGATTTAGGATTTAAGAATTGGAATTTATTTTATATGAATGAAATGGTGGATAGATAATTTTATGCTATGGAGTTTAAACCCATCAAATGAGAGGGTGGAAGATGGAGAAAACCCTAAATGGGTAAATTAGGGTTAGGGAAAAGAAATAAATAAATGGATTATGTGCATTGGATAAATTATGAAATTAAGCATGAAATTGGATGACTGCAAGAAAATCATGGGCCATAGGGTTCGGCCATGTAGCATGGCCGAACCCCATGGTGGGTGATTAGCTAGTTGATGTAAATAATTAGGGTTTTGAAGAATGGAAGACAATGAGGGTTTTTAGCTAATGAAATTTAGGGTTGTAAATGAATGCATGTGGGTAAGTTTTTTTTTAAAATTGTTTTATGATGAAAAATGCAAATGGATTTTATGGCATTGGAAGGTATAAAAGAGAATGAATTATGAACCATGGGTTCGGCCATGGTGTATGGCCGAACCCTAGGTTGTTGTGTGAAGTTAATTAGGGTTTTAGGGTATGAAGCCATGGAAAAGAAAAAAATGGGAAGATTGATGAAATTAATATTTTGGTGAATGTAGGTATTTTGGAGCAATGAATGGTGGATCATGAACCCTATGGTGATGTAATGGTGATCAAATGATGGATTTAAAGGATGGAAAAGATGGATTAATGTGTTAATGAGTTAGGGTTTCAAATGAACAAATGTAGTGATCCAGTTTGGTGGGTTAGATTGGATGATGGATGGTGTTTGTGGCCTCCAAAGGGAATGAATGAGTGATGCACTCATTGAAGTTAAATGCATAAGGTAAACCCCATGGGAGGATTTGATGAATTATGTATTTTGAATCCATGACCCAAATGGTGGATCATTTTTAGGTCTAAGGTTAATGTGTATGTGATTAAGTAATGGGAATTGGATTAATTAGATGGCAAGTTTTAATAGTTTGGTGGGTCATAAACGAACCTAAGTTAGGGATCTAAGTTTAAAAATCAATTTTGGACTTAATCATGCATGGATAAATGGGTGATTAATCATGGAAAATGAGGTAGTGGCAAAACTGTAATTAAATGCCAAATTCAAGAATTCTATGGAGATTGATCATGGAATGAGGGGACTAATGTGATAACCTTATAAGTGGTTAATAAAGCCTAGGGTGGCTGATTTTAGACATATGTACTTAAAAGTATATAATGGATTAGGTGGGACCCACAAAACCTAAATGGTGACCGGTTTTTCATAAGGGCTTATAAATGGTTGAAACATGGACTAATGATTAATGTGTAATAAGGTACTGGACATCGCAGGCGGTGCGCGATCGGCGACCGGGCTTATCGAACGGAAAATGTAAAAGGACGCAAGTCGGTATTGGGTAGGATTCTAACCTTTTTGTAAGCCATGGATTGAGTGATGGTTTCCTTGAATTATTTTGGAAATAATATGGTATGTTTTAAGATTGGTTTTGAATTATGTATTATGTAGGGGTTTTACTTGATTCATTCCGGTAAGCATATGATTGGTTTAAAATGGGTTTTAATGCTATGATGTGATTATTGAGGCTTTGCTTGATCTATTTTGGGTAATCAAGTTATGTTTTATTGATGGGATTTTCTTTAAATGTCATGGTTTGTTATTATATCATTACATGGCATATGGCATCTACATCTCATGCATTGTAATGGCCCGAAATTTTTAAATCAATAAATATGTGAATATTATTTATTTTAACGATGAAAATTGGAAATTGGTGGAATAAATGGTAAATGGGCCAAAATTTGGACAAAGGCCCAAATATGGCCCAATAGACCATGGATTGCATTTTAAAGTCATTTAAGTGGTCAATGATGGCCAATTGGGCCATGGGGGTCAAATTGTGTCAAATAACCATTTGGGACCCAATGGGTCAAGATGGTTAAGCTCTAAGGTAAATGGGTAAGATGGAAATGTAATTGGGCCATGGGCCCAATGATGATCCAATTGGTTGTAGTGGGCTTAATAAAATTTAAATCACCTAAGTTATTTGGAATTAAACCAAGGTGATGTGACCAAGTGGTACCCACCTCCACCTCATCAAGTGAGGTGGCGTGTGGGCCAAGGTTTGGTGGGACCGGCCACCATAGTTGATTTGGTCAACCATGGGTGGAGTAATGGAGTTAGGTTAAGTACAAATGGATTAACCTAAGGTAATTACCTAATTAATTAAATAATTAAATTATTTAAAATGGTGGTTAAAAGTGGTCAAAGTGGGGCCAAGAGGTGAAGACCCACCTCATTCCAACCTCAAATATGAAACACGTTGGGCTTGGTGGTGGTTTAGATAACCACCACCATAAAGCAATTTAAATATCTCAAAAATATCTTAAGGTTGGTGAATGTAATTAATGTAAAGTAAAAAAATGGGGATAAGCCTCATCTTTTCCTTTCTTTCTCTCTTTTCATTCTCATGTCAA